>JAOTRH010086214.1:0-16849 GCA_034768845.1 Heliamphora exappendiculata | reverse complement strand
GAAAAGTTTTTTTAAATATCCATAGCTAGCAAAGAACCCAATTCTCCCCCCCCTCTTGGGTTGCCTGTTTCCTAACATCATTTGTGTCATCTGACTATCCATTCACGCTGGACAGAATCGCCTGAGTTTGTGCTTAGCACTGATTTTGAGCCTGGATTTGCTGCTCCACGGCCCGTTGTATCTCGGTGATTGCCCTCATCAAGGCTGTCAAGTTAACTTCATTTTCTTCCATTTTTATTGATTCAACTGGCTGTTTAGATATCTTGTAAAGTCTACCTGTCACTAGCCCAGACACGTATCGATTGTAATCTTTTTGGCTTAATGATCTAAACCTGAAGAAAATCTGGATTGCTGAAAGTAGAATAACCAGTATCAGACACTTCCCGAATAAGAATTCTGATGACAGGTACCTCACATCTCAGATACCAAAACAGCTTACTATAAATAGATACAATCACTGAAACTGAAGCAATGCCCCTGTCGGGCCCATTCCGGCAGCATAACAACTGAACATCTGAGAGCTAAGGAAAGGACTAACCAAATTCTGGCAGAGAAACGGGCAGTGCTCTGACAAGAAAATAGAGCTAAGCCGAAGGGACCGATTTGATCTAAGATTCTAAGGAGAAAAAAAGGCAACATAACGGTAGGAAGACAAAACAAGCTCACACGGGTATAACAAATGTTCGAAGAAAGCGAGTCTAAACAAAAGCGGGGGTATAAAACTAACAACCGAAGAAGAACCGAGAAGAAAGAGAAACTATCTTAGAGACCTCAAAACAAAACACGGGCATGACTGTGGCTTTGAAATTTGGGGGTCAAAAATAAGGGAAAGCAAAGATGTTTTGAAAAATATTTTAAACACCTTTAAAACCAAATTTTGAAAACCCTTTTTATTAAAAATGGAGTCGCCACTTAGTTTTTGAGAAAAATTAAGAAAAACAAAATTGGGTACTGATCTTGAATAAGTTAACCAGAGAAAAAGGGTTCGGGGGCTAAGGTACGAATCGGGGAGATGTGAGGCACCCCATTCGTCCAACCGTAAGGTTGGCCTCTACTAATCATTATTCGTTTTTTAATAGAATTTCTCAAATGCATGCAAATGAAGAAAATAGAGTTGAAGAAAGAACATTCAAAATTGAGTATAGCAAATACATAAGATATGTACATTACACTTCAAAACAAATAAATGTCAGAAGAAAAAAAAAATTTAAGTTATAAGGTATGCAATTTCTATCTAAGGAGACGTAAAACACATTCTCATGCAATATTATTTAAACAACCTAATACTAACATGTTTTGATTAAAAAAAAATGCTAAAATTGTCAAAATTATCTAAACATGAACTGCACAAAAATGAACTACACAATATGCACGATATACATATCATTACCTAAAAGTTATGAGAAGTTATGTAAAAAGTCATATGTTAAAAACTAACCAAAATAATAAAATCTAATAACAAACATTTTGTATTAACAAGTAAATATTTGAAATTTTGATTTAAAGAAGAAAGAAAATAAAATAAAACAAAAAATTTACAAGAGAGTAATTAAACCAAAAAATAAAATATTAGAGAATACTTATTTAAACTAACACAAGAAAAACCTACTAATTTGCATTTTATGCATTTTTTTAGAAAGACAAAAGAAGGTAAAAAGAAAAAGAAAATTACACGTTAAAGATAAAAGTTAGTTTTGGGGAATCTTTTTATAATTTTTAGGTTTTAAAGAAAATGTAAAAATGTTATACAAGAAAAATTAAGCTTAATAAAGGAAGTTTTTTTTTAATGTTAACAAGAAAATTTAATTATTCACATTTTATATTTTAAAAGAGAATAAAAGAAAATAAAAGGAGAAGAAAACAAGTAATATGAATAATGGAGTTTTAACTATTAAAGAAAATTATAAAACTATTAAAAGAAAATTTAGATTAGTGCTAACAAAAGAACATTAAACTAATAATAAAAAAAAGAAAGGTTAGTATTAAGTGAAACATAAATTTGATATTACAATAAGTAAGAAATAAAATGCTATAAAGAAATTTAAAGCTAAAAAGAAAATAAAAGACTAGAAAGAAAAATAACACTAATATGGAAAGAGAAGAAAAAAAGAGAGCTAGAAACTAAACATTAAAGTAAAAAGAAAATAGAATATTGGCACTAAGAAAGAAAATATATATATATTCAAAAAATTACATTAAGTTAAAAGCAAAAGAAATAAAAACTACATTACAAAGGAAAGAAAATGCTTGAAAAGTAAATTAAAATTAAGCTAGAAAAGCAATAAATCTAATGAATTAGAGTGCTAGTAAAGTAAAGCTAAGCTAACTAAAAGAAAAAAAAATAAAGTAAAATGCTAGAATATCGAATTAACATAAAATAAAAAAATGAAAAGAAATAAAATATTAGAATTAAATTAGTGTAATATTGATAATTACAATCATTTTTATGTAAGTAACTTAATTATCACAATTAACAACATTAACAAGTTGTAATTGTTATGAATGTTGACACTATTTAATGATTTGATTTGGTTTTAATTCAAATAAGCAAATAAATAAATAAGCGAGCTAAATTAAATAAAATACTAGAACATAAATAAAGCAATTGATAAGTAAAGCAAGAATGTAATAAAAAGAAATATGTGATTTGAAATTGAATTTTAACCCGATCACTCCAAAGAGAGAAAGTGGAGTTTAGAAAGATCGGGGATCTGAACGAGGTACCTAGATTGCCGGAGAATCCTCAAATTGCGAAATGTGCCTCGGCGTGCCAATCCTCGAGTGGTGATCCAAGCAATGTAGGCTTCAATGTAGGTATTGGAGGTTCGGGACTCGGTATTTCGGCAAGACTTCAGCGTCGGGGTTCGGGATCGCTCGATGTATCGACGAGTCTCTCTCCCTCAAAATTCGTACTGAAAACGTACGCTAGGGTACAGTATTTATAGAATTTTTCAACCAATGAGGTGTTGCCACGTTTTGGGACACGTTAGGCCATTTGGAGTTGGCGGTCGCCACAATGCAAGTTGGCGGTCACCATATTTTTAGAAGGTTCCACAAAGTTCTATGACGGTTGCCATGATAGTATGTGGCGGTTGCCACTTTTATCTAGGGTTTTCACAAAGTTCTATGACGGGCGCCACAATACAAGTTGGCGATCGCCTTACTTGGGCAGCAAGTTTCGATGGTTCGACAAAATTTCATTGGTTCGAAGGTTTCAGGTTCAAATACCGAGCTTGGATCACTTCCCGAGGATCGAACTGAGGCACTATTCCACCTGTTTTTATCATCGGATTAGCCTAAGATTGGGTGGGGTCAAATTGGGGTGTCAACAATGACCCCGAGAAAAAAACTACGGTGTGAAAACTAAACGAGACGAAGAACAAAACCCAGGTAGGAACCCAAAGAAAAGACTAACCTAAGCAAAGGATAATAGAAAACCCGAGCCGAACCCAAAAAAGGAACTAACCTAAGCCAAACCAACAGCCCAAACAAATGTAAATAAAACATACAATTAACAAAATATATAATTCTACTAAGGTTAGCAGCACCTAATAGAGGGTTTTAAGTTACTATATGCAAAAAGTCAGTTTTGGTCAATCGAACAGGGTACCTTCTGAATAGAGTCGGGTATATACCCCCCATGCCATGAGTGGTGCAGGACATGGTCAAACGGTATGCCTGAACTCTTTTACTGTACCTATAAAAGCGTACAGTCAATAAGGCTTTTCTGTCTTCCCAACAATCCTCAAAACGAATGAACATTCAGGGCATCGGGTCGACCAGGCAGGGGGGTTGAAAAACAATGTATATGCACGGGAGAATACAAATGAGAAATACATATTAAGAACCAATGATATTTTCAAGTTTAGCCATCTTATTTAATTTTTATAAATCAGTCCCCAGCAGAGTCGCCAGAAAATACCGTGGTGCCGAAATTTTGGAAGTGGTCAAAATATGGGTTTCAAAAGATGTTTGAAAATATTTTCACACATTGAAAAGTAAATTTTGAAAACCTTTTTTTGTTGAAAATGGAGTCGCCACTTGATTTTTAAAAAATATCAAGAAAAATAAAAATGGCTACTGATAGGCAACTATTTTTGCGGAGTCACAAAAATATGCTAAAAGATGCTAAAATTACCTAAACATGAATTGTTAACAAAATAAGCAACTATTCTAAACACAATTTTAAAGAAAGTAACTAAAATATGTATATTGTCAAAACAAACTATCTTAGCATTAACATGATAAATTTTTAATTAAAAAAATGCTAAATGTTAAATAAAAGAAGCATAAAATTTCTATATTAAAAAAAATTTACTAACAAAGAAATTAAAATGAGGGTGTTATGACAAAAGAGAGTTTAAAGATTTAAAGAGAAATGAAATAAAGAAAAAGTTTACAAAAGAAAATTATGCTAGAATAAAGATGTTAGAAAATGCTTATTTAAATTACTAAAAAAAAAATCTAGCTATTCATATTTTATATTTTAAAAGAGACGAAAGGGAATAAAATGAAAAAAAAAATTAAAAGAGAAGAAATTTACACTTAAAGATAAAATCTAGCTTAAAAGAATTTTTATAATTTTTGGGTTTAACAAAATAAAAAAACGAAAAATAAGATAGGTACTATGAAAAGAAAGTAAAATTAACATTTAAAGAAAAATAAAAAGATAAAAGAAAAGGAAAACAAAGCAAACAAGAAAAGAAAATAAAACAAAATGCTAGTAAAGGTAATTACAGTAACATTAAAAAAAAAGAAAAGAAAAGGAAAAGAAAAATAAATGCGAATAAAGGAACATTAAACTAAAATGGAAAGAAAAAGAACATCAAATTAATATTACAAGAAAAGAAAAGAAAATGAAATAAAATGTTATTAAAAGAAAAAAAAACTAAATACAACTATTTAACTTGCAAATATGAATGTAGTATTGACAATAATATCCATATAAATGTAAGTGCATTATTATAACAATAACGATATTGTTCAGTCGTATTGTTAAATTATAATAGCACTATTTAATATATTTAATAAATTTAACGCGAGTAAATAAATAAACAAAATAAGTAATCTAAATAAGTTAAAGCATGAATTCAAACATAAATAAAGCAACTATAAGCAATGCAAAAACGTAATAAAGATAAAACAATCAAATTAACCCAATCACTCTAAAGAGGAAGAAAATGGAGCTAGAAGGACTCGGGATCGAGTCAAAGTACTTGGATCGCTAAAAAATCCTAAAATCGGGGAATGTGCTTCAATGGTTCAATCCTCGGATGGTGATTCCAAGCTAGGGTTTCAATGTAGGCGTCGGAGGTTTGAATCTCGATATTTCGGCAAAGTTTCGGCGTTAGGGCTCGGAATTGCTCGACGACTCGCCAGAGCTTCTCTCACTAAACCTCTCTCTAAAATTCTGTCATGAAAACATATCATGGGGTACGGTATTTATAGAATTCTTCAACCAATGAGATGCTGCCACGTTTTGGGACATGTCAGGCCATTTGGAGTTAGCGGTTGCTAGGTCGGAGGTGGCGGTCGCCACGTCTAAAAAAGGTTCCATGAGGTGGCGATCGCTAGGTTAGAGGTGGCGGTAGCTAGGTTAGAGGTGGCGGTAGCCACTTTTGGTTAAGGTTTTCAAGAGGTTCTATTGACGGTCGCCACAATGAACATGGCGGTCGCCACATTAGGAGTGACTTGCATGAGAAGTTATTGGTGGTTCGACATAATTTCATTGGTTTGAAGGTTCTGGGTTCAAATATCGAGCTTGGATCACTTTCCGAGGATTGAACTGAAGCACCATTCCAACTGTTTTCATCATCAGATTCACCTAATCATCAGATTCACCTAAGATTAGGCGGGGTCAAATTGGGGTATCTACAGTGGACCGGGCCAAAATTACACCCCCAGTTCAAAGTAAGTTGTTTGGTAACTTAGCTTTTAAGTTAACTTTTTTTAAGTTGGTTGTTTGGATAAAAATCTATTTTTTTCTTTTTTGTTCAAATTGGACAATTTTGTCCCTTTATATATTTGATATTAATAGTTACATGTAATTGGTAGTAGTAGTAAATAAGTTATGAATGAGAGTATTATTATATTTTAAAAGTGGTTAAAATTTGAATAGAATATTTTAGGAGTTAGCTTTTTTATTTGATTTTTTGACTTTTTGGTTCTTTTGCCAAATAGATTGTGTTGATTTTTTGCATTTTTTATCAAAAAACCATAAAGTTAGAATTGCGAAACGGGCCTTAAATATAGCTAAATTAGATAGAATTATTTAAGTTTACGTGGAAAAAAAATAATACTTTGGCTTCTTGGAGTTGCCCTAAGAGCATCTCTAAGCAAGGCCAAGTCAAAATAACAATCTAATTTTGTATTTTATTAATTTCCTGAGTCAATTTTTCAATGTACACTCTTAAAATACTCACAATCGAATAATCAAAAATATATTATGTTGTCAAATACGACCGTTCTTACTTTTAAGTAAAAATATGATCGTTGCACATGGTAAGCCATCACCATATTATTGTATTTTTTAATTTGACACAAGAAGAACCTACACAATTCTAAAACTAAAGAGGATTATTCATAATCGCACCATAACAAGTCTTGAACCTGATCGATTAGCCTGTAGAAATACAATGAGTTGTCCTAGACGGATTGACTATTAGATTAACATACACAAACCTAAAACTAAAAAGAATTACTCATGCAGATCAGCTTGTAAAAGTACGAGTTGTACTAGACGAATTGACTATTAGATTAACCTACACAATCTTAAAACTTGAGAGGATTATACATACAACGAGTGGTCTCAGACGGATTGATTACAAGAAGAACCTACACAATCCTAAAACAAAAGAATAATGTCGAAGATACTATTAGCTCTCTTTTTTAAATAAGGGTTCATTTTTAATCGAGTTTGGTAATTGACTAGATCGGTCCAACTGGATCAAGTGTGGGATTAAAATGGATTTACAATGATCACTCGAGACGTTCATTTTATTATTTTTAGTATGTAGATAATTCCAATAAAAAATAAAGTTGATAACATATTATTAATTATTTAGACAAATCACCTTTGTGTTAAAAAAAAGTGCTAAAATTCAAACATTTAATTTCTAATAATTCTTTTTCTTCATATAGTAAACGATATTTATTTAATTTAATTTTATATAAATAATCTAAATACTAAAAATATTAATATACTAGAAGTGGGTAATTTTAAAAGTAAATTTGTGACAAGACTTCAAAATTTCAATCTTCCTTTATATATACTAGAAGTGTGACACACAAATGTGTACAATTTACCGTTTCTGTTTGAGCCATTTTCTGTAAAACCAAATACACTTCAATTGTAGGGTGTTTTCTAGAGATCGCTTGCTGAGGATCATATGGATTCATCTCTTTGTTGAGGCTTTTAAGTTCCTCCGTATCTGTGGCTCCTGCAATCACGCCGGAGCGCCTCGCTACTCTGTATTAAGGCTTAAGATAATGGCAACAGGGCGAATAGGACGACGGCGATGAGGAACAGAGTTGCTTCGATCGATTGATTTCTCTGATTTTCTGCTTCTCACACGATTGAATCAATCTCGAAAACAACTCAAGATTTTATCTGGCTTTCTTTGTTGATTTCTGTTGAAATGCCTTTGGGGCCCTAACTTTTCTTTATTTCTTTATTCATGGGAAAAAAAGCAAGAAATAAAAGTGGTTCATCTACAAAGCTTACTTTAAAGAAATTTCACGCAGCATTAGTCCAAAATCGTTTTGAATCGGAGGATTTTAGTTCTGGAAAATATGGAAAAAACTTTATAAATGAAAGATCTCTTGGAGTGGATTTTAATTCTGATTTTGCTTAAGACAACCTATGTGCATGTGAAGGGATTTGTATTTGTGGTAGTCGTAACACTTTTGAAGCTTATAGGGCTCTTGACGGTCGATCAGATATTGAGAGTTTTTCTTTAACTCTTAATATTATGGTTGATCGGGTTGGTGGTGATGGGCCTGTTGTACAAAAAACTAATTTTATTGGTTTAGATGTGAGTGATCTCTTACCTGGTCTGATGAGTTCAATGTCAACCACTTTCCTAGTCCAATCAAGTTCCATCTCGGGGTTAAAACAGTCGGTTGATTCTGCAACCCAGTTAGAGGAGGACCGAGCAACAATTAAAATAGAATCGAACAAGGTGAAGTCTTGGTCTAACATTATGAAGGAAAACTTTCACTTTGATAAGATAAGTGGTGATCTTAGCCTCTTTAATGTTGGGCTTGAGAATAATGAGCTAAAGGTTCCTCTTGAAGTTTCTAAAGATTGGTGTTCTCAATGGGATAATGCTTTGGTACGGTTCTTTATTGATAGAAAATTATCCTTTTACTATGTTAAAAGTTGGGCAGAAAAGTTATGGAAAAAAATCTTAACGATGTCATTACTCTTGATAATGATTTTTTTATTTTCAAGATGAAGAGTAAAGAAGTTTTTGAAATAATTCTTGAGAAGGGTTCATACTTCTTTGGGAGCTGACTAATTATTGTCAATAAATGGTTTTTAGGTATGCATTTATCTAAAGAAGTATTTTCTAGTATACCTATTTGGGTGAAGTTTTATAATGTACCTCTTGAACTTTGGACTAATATTGGTTTAAGTTATGTGACAAGTGTTATTGGCAAACCTTTATACCTTGATGACTATACGAAATTCAAAGCAAGGCTTACTTTCACTAGGGTGTGTGTTGAAATTCAAGCAAATAAGAATATCTCAGATTCTTTTATGCTAAATTTGGGCTATGGGTCTTCTTGTGAAATTAGAGTGGAAGTGTCTTGAAAGACTCTAAAATGTGACAAGTGTTTGATCTTTGGTCACTCTGATAATTCTTGCCATAACAAGCATAAGATCATGAGTTCTACTTCCTTACCCAAACAAGAATAGAAAGTGAAAGAGACAAAAGAGTAAGCTCAAGTCAAGAGCCTAGTGGAAGGGGGAAAAAATAAAGGAAAAGGTATTTCTAATGCTTCTCCAATTTACAAGGCTCCTCCTTCTCAAATCTTTTTAGTGTGCTTGAATCTTGTGTGCTAGAGAAGATTGACTTATGTAAGAAGGTGATAGATGGAAAGGGTGATGATCCTGTGTGCTCTCAAAATAAGGACATGTCGGGGTATGTTAGTGGGGAAGATATGAACAATCCCTTGGTGAATGTGGTTCCAAGTCATTGCAATACGAATCTTAAGAAGTTGGTAGAGTAGCAAGTTGGCTCCTCTTGCAAAGGAGATGAGAAGTTTGTCACCTCTACTGGAAGTTTCTCTGAGCCTATAGTTTATCGATCCATATATTTGAAAATGCCTCCAAATACCCTTTCAGAGAGAAATTTTATTGGCTCTTGGATGACTCTAACTTTAAATGGCGAGAATAAGAAGAAGCTGCGAGAGAGAATTGAGAATCTTAAGCTTGCTCAAGAAAATTGAGTCCCTTTGAACAAGTCCAAAAAATCGTGCTTAAGTAAGAAGTAGGTTATTTTTCCTAGCTCTCAGTCTGTGGGAGTTTACGGGATTGCTTTGATTTTTGTTTTTTAGTGGTTTGCTGTACTATCATTTTGTTAGCTCTTGAGAGTGTGTATTGAGTTCCTTTGTATATCTTTAATTTTGGTTAATACATATTTAATTACCTAAAAAAATAGTTTTAATTTTTGTTTTCCATCTAAAGAGCAAATAAAACTGATCCGAGCTAATTTCTTTTGTCCAACTTGAGTTTTTTGAAGTGCTTGTTATGGTTTGAGATCTGATTTGGTGAGTGCTGCCTGGTGTTGAGGGTCAACATTGTCTAGTGTTGAGATGGCTCTATTGCCCTGTGTGTGAAATTGTGGTGGTAGTTGAGGGCCCAACATTGCCTGGTGTTCAAATCATTTTAGTTTGGTTTGTTCTTATGCTTTCTCTTCTATTTTGTTTTGGTTAGATCACAAATTTTATTTATTATCTGTTCTTTTTAAGAATCTGATATATGATTGTTTAAATTAATGGTAGAAAAATTTGGATAATTAATTCCTGAGGCATATTTCTAGGTAGGTGTTGTTACTGAAATAGATGTTGGGAAAAACTTGGGGTATATTTTCTTATCAACACTATTTATTTTGCTTATTTTTTGTTTTGGGGGTGGAGGGAATTTTTCGATAGGTTTGCTCTCAAGTGATGTTTTATTATTTGTATAATTGTTGTTGAGCTTTTAAAATTATCAAACCAAACCGTAAAACATATATTCTGGACATTAGTTAGTTAAGGAAAACTTTGAAAAACTAAAGAAAAAGGAACATCTTTTTGCATGATTTTGATATTGAAATCAATCATAAAAGTATAAGTACACTGGCTGAACTGATGAATCATTATTCTGGAGCTGTATTCCTATTTTATTGGATAATAAAGATTGATGTTCCATTCATATTAGGATGGATATTTTTTTATAGGTAGTCAGGTGCTAACTTATTTATATTTTCTATAAAATATCATGGCGAGCAGTGTATAGTTTTCCTTTAATTTAGAGAAATGAGAAATTAATTTAGGTACAAAAAATTTGATAGGGTTGATGATGTTGTTTGACGAAGCTACTTCCCATTTGCAAGAGTTAATTGGCCTCATTTCTTTTGCCTAATAAATTTGAAGTTGAATAAAAATATTTAAGTAGTTGTGTATGATCTCAATCTCATTTGATCAAATGGATGTGTGCATATTATATTGAGAAATCAATTCTGTTGTTTTCCATCACCTAGGTTTTGAAAAACCATGAAATATATGATAATGCAGTTCGTTTGCTTGGTTATTTAATTCATTAAGTGTACACGGGAAGTTCATTTTGAGACATGATTTTGTACAATTTGGTGCAAAGGCACATTTTATCTTTTCAAGTTATTTAACGACTTGATTGATATGAATTTTTTTTTTAGGAACACAAACTATTTTTAAAATATCAAACCCATTTTTCAGTGGGTTCTAGGTAATTAAATGGTTATTCTATAATAGATGGTCAAACCTGAGGTCTCTTAGTTCTTGGGTGTGCATTTTTTTAGGTGTCTACATGCAATCCCATTGTTACAATATGAGAGAAGAAATATTAGAAGTGTGTGTCTTAATTGTGAGGCATGCGCACATATTTATTAAGATATAAAGGATTACAATAGATATTATAGGCATGGCCATAGGATAACATTATTAATATGCAATATATATTAACACCCCCTTAAGTTGAAGTATAGATATCTATCATATCCAACTTGTTACAAATTAATTGAACGCGAGACCCAGGTAAAGCGTTAGTAAATAAGTCAGCAAGCTGTTCACTAGATCGAACAAAACCAAAATTGATAATGGCTTTCTTGTACTCGTGTCTGATGAAATGACAGTCTATCTCGATATGTTTTGTTCGCTCATGAAACACTGAATTAGTAGCTATATAGATAGTAGACTTATTATAATACCACAACTTGGTAGGACCCGTAGGCTATTTGTTTAACTTGGTGAGAATCTGTCGAACACACATAATTTCAAAAGTTGCCAACGCCATATTGTACTCCGCCTCAGCACTTGACCTCGACACCACATCTTGCTTTTTGCTTTTCCACGATACCAGGTTCCTACCAATGAAAATAGAGAACCCTAATGTGGACCTCCTATCAATATGATAACATGCCCAGTCTGCATCAGAATAGCCCTTGGTACGGAAGTGACCCCGATCACAGAATTGTAGGCCCTTCACAAGATTTGAATTGAGGTACCGTCGGATACAAACCACTGCATTCCAATGTGGAACTCGAGGATCAAACATAAATTGACTCACTACGCTGACAGGATAAGCAATATTTGATCTGGTCATGATGGTCAAATAATTGAGTTTACCTATCATTCGATGATACCTGTCAGGGTGAGGAAACACATCACCATCACCTGGAAGAAGCTTCACACTTAGATCTTTGGGGACTCCACACTTCTTGCATTTAGAAGGCCTGCATCCCGCAAAATATCAATCACATATTTTCTTTGAGAAACAAAGATCTCATGCTTTCCTCTGGCCACCTCAATCCCCAAAAAATACCGCAGATGCCTAAGATCTTTAGTTTGGAACTATGTCTATAAAAAGGCCTTCAGATCACTGATCCCAATGCTGTCATCGCCAGTGATGACAATATCATCAACATAGACAACAAGAAGAATGCATCCTGAAGCAGTCCGACGAAAGAACACTGTATGATCTTTTCCTGACTGCCGCAAACCAAACTGTTGCACCACTGTGCTAAACTGCCCAAACTAGGTCCGGAGATATTGTTTCAAGCCATATAAAGTACGATGAAGGCGGCACACCATATATATACACTTACTCCTGGAGATCACCATGGAGAAAAGAATTATTGACATCCAACTGATGAAGCGGCCAGTTTCGAGCCGCGACAAGAGAAAGAAAAAGGCGGATAGAAGTCATCTTGGAGACCGAAGAGAAAGTCTCAAAATAGTCAACGCCATAGGTTTAGGCATAACCTTTTGCAACAAGACGAGTCTTCAAGCGAGTCAAAAAACCATCAGGATTCACTTTCACCGTATAGACCCATATGCAGCCTACCGCTTGCTTCCCGGATGGTAGAGGAACAAGGTCCCAAGTGGCATTATTATCAAGGGCAGCCATTTCTTCCAACGCAGCACTACACCAACCGGGATGTGAGAGAGCATCTAAAACACTACTAGGTACATCGGTATTATCAATTGTAGAAATAAAGGCACGTAAAGATGTGGACAAGCTCTTATAGGACTCAACATAACGGGGGTAATCCTGATAGGTGCGGTAAGGGCGACAAGTAGCAATAGAGGTCTCACGTATTGGTGGATCAACCGACAAGAGAACTGGCTCAGCAGGAGGTGGATCACTCGAGGGTTGCGCTGTAGGAGGCGTGTTGGAAGCGGTAAAGGAGAGGCTGTAGGAGCATTAGTGGAAACCCGATAGATAAGAAGATTGTCTGACATAGGAGATGGAGGAGACTCACGACCAGGAAAAGAAACAGGAAGAGAAGCAGAATAGAATGGAGTAGACTTAGACTTAAGGAATGTAACGTCCCAAGACACAACAAAATGACACAACGCGGGACAGTAACACCGATACCCCTTCTGGTGTTGGGGGTAGTTAAGAAAAACACATTTGAGGACACGGGCATCAAGTTTAGTCATCTATGGTCGGGTGTCACGCACATAGCATACATAGCCAAAGATTTTAAAGGGTAGGGAGTGCATAGGCGAAGTAAGAGCTAACACAGACATCAGGGAAGCACCACCCAACATAGTAAATGGCAGTCAGTTGATAAGATAACATGCCGTGAGAACAGCCTCACTCCAAAAATGGTGGGGCACATGCATATGAAAAAGAAGAGCACGGGTCGTCTCCAAAACATGTCTATTTTTTCTTTTTGCCACCACATTATGTTCGGGGGTATCGAGACAAGACGTATAATGATAAATACCATGACCCACCATAAACTCCCTCATAGTAGTAGACATATACTCCCCCTATTGTCACTACGCAACACCCTAACACATGTACCAAATTGGGTGTTCACAGTCATACAGAAAAAAATAAACACAGGTAACACCTCATACTTAGTTTTTATTATATATATAAATGTTGCGCGAGAGTAATCATCGATAAAGCTCACAAAATAACGACCAAACTAGGCCCCCAGACATCAGATTGAACTAACTAAAATGGAGCAGAAGCTCTTTTATTGACTTGAGACAGAAAAGGTACACGCAGGTGCTTAGCAAACGACACGACTTGCACTCGATAGCAAACATAGAATGTAAACTAGGATAAAGAATTTTAAGACTCAACAAACTAGGATGCCCAAGACGACAATGGACATCAAGAGCGAAAAGGAGATATGGCAGAGTATGCCTGAGCATGAGCAGCATCCAGCAGGTACAACCCCTTCGAGACTCATCCTCTATTGATAGTTCTATTCGTCGTAAGATTCTTAAAAATACAGTAATCAGAAGAACGTTACTGAGCATCCCAAAGTAGTAGTAATTTGACTAATAGATAACAAATTAAAAGGATTATCAAGAGTATGCAAGACATTGTGTAAAGGAAGAGCAAGATTCGGTATCGCAACACCACAACCCTCAACAGCTAAGGAGGATTCATTGGAAACCAAAACATCAGCATGACTAGGAGTCAACTTATAATCTGATAGAATACTTAATGATCCAGCCATGTGAGTGGAAGCTCCAGAATCATTGACCCAGGTGTGTGGAGTGGCCACACATGTAGTAGGATTACCTGTAAAGGTAGCCGCTAGTACCTCGGAGGAACTCGTACTTTGTCCAAATTGACCATACTGGTCATACTCTGCTGCAGTCATCTCAATAAGCCGTCTAGATGAGTTGGGCACCCTTTGAGGGGTCATTTGGCCATGGTCCTGCTGGCTGGGATCAGTTGTGGCATTTGCCACTAGTGGGGGCTTCCCATGAAACTTATAGCACTCACTCTGAATGTGCCCCCAGATTCCACAATAGTGGCACGTACGGGTCTTATGACCACCATCACGACCTCCTCCACGACTAAACTTGCTGCTACCACGACTGCGGCCTCAAGTATTGCAGCCACCATGAAACCCCGCTAAAGTAGACTGATCAGAATTCTCCACATGAGATGGACCACAAGACTCATCTTGACGAGTCGCCCGATTCACACGATGGAATGTCTGGAAGAGAGCAGGAATGTTCACCCAAGCCAGGATCTAAGAGCGTACTGAGTCAAACTTGGAGTCCAGACTAGCCAAGAAACATACCACAAAGATCTGTTGGCTCTGCTCCTAAAACTAAGACAGCTGATTCGTGAATGGTAGGAGGCGATCAAACTTGTCACCCAAAATCTTGAACTGCATAAAATGATCCTGAAGGGGCTTCCCGGACTGTTGGGACTGAAAGAAAGCTTTCATAACATCGTAGAGGCAGGAAAGATCATGAATGGATGAATATATATCGATTCTAACGAGGACCAGATCTCTCGCACAGTGTCAGTGTTTGCCTCTAAAGCCTGAACATATGGATCCATTAAGTTCAGCAACTGACTAAATATCTGGGCATCATCCCGGGTTTAAGTCTTAAAGGTCGCTGATGTTTTTGATGGAGGATCATCAAACAAATGAGAATCAAGCTCCATGCGCTGAAAATACTTAAGGACGCTCTTCTTCCATAGAGCATACCCATTAGCGCCATCGAGCCACCGATCAACCAACTGTGTGGATGATGAGAAAACCTCTATGGTACGTTGCCGTCCAGCTTTAACCTGGGATTCCTGTTCACCAACAAGGAGACCAAATATACTACGAAGCACAAGTCACAACCACACGGAGGAATGACAGAGAACCGCACTGGACCCTCACTGCATCATCAAACCATTAAACATCATAGAACCGCAGCCCATTGTACAGGCTTAATGATGCAATGAGGGAAAGAGAGAGAGAAAACCTCTGCGAAGGGACTGTTGGAGGTCCGACGGTGGGCAGCGAGGCTCGTCGAGGGTCGGCGAGTTGCCGTAGAGAGGTCGCGGAGGCTGGTAGTGGTCGGCGAGAAGGTTTGAGGCTTGTTTCAGCGACTGTGGGTGGTCGCGGAGGCTGGCGGTGGTCGATGAAGGCCCAACGGAGGTTAGCGGTGGTCGGCAAGAGGCTTGGAAGGGTTGGCGGTGGTCGGTGACTAGGTTTGGTACTGGCAAAGAGGAGGTTTAAGGTGGTCGGAGGCTGGGGTGCTGGAGGCTAGGGTTTTAGGGCTGGTGGCTGACGGCTGACGGCTGACGGGTAAGGTTAGGGTTTGGTACTGGTGGCTAGGGTTCCATAGCTCTGATACCCATGTTACAATATGAGAGAAGAAATGCTGAAAGTGTGTGTCCTCATTGTGAGGCATACACACATATTTATTAAGATATGAAGGATTACAATAGATGCTATGGGCATACCCATAGAATAACATTATTAATATACAATATTTATTAACACCCATTCTATTTGATTGTGTTTTTTTTTCTTTTATAGATGTGACTTTCTCTAACCACCTACTTTTCCATTGGTCCTTGCTAGACAAATGATTTAAGTTTTTATTGGTATGTTTCCATTTGGCCCTCTCTTTTACTTTAGTTGTTCATTTTTTACATTGTGTGTTGATCGTTTATTATTGTGTAAATTTAAAAACACTGGGACTGTTGGGATTCATTATCGTGTAAATTTAAATACATTTGGTCAATTGAAGCAATGCTACTGTTGAGGCAGTGAGGTTCTAAACCAATTGACCAACACTTTGTTTCTTTAAAATTTATGTGCTTAGTTATTTATTTCATTACTTGGGTTTGCATTGTACAGTCCCACACGTGTAGTTTTGGTGTGAAATTTCATTATGAGTCATGCTTGGGTTCATGAACTAATTTGGTCTCCTTAATATGACAACGATAACAAAAGCTTTAACGAAAGGCATATGTATGATATACTGATGAAGACCCATAAGCTAATAGTTTTTAGGGCTAATATTGTTACAAAATCTTATATTTTTAATCAAACTTTTTGCTTTTATTGTTTTCTAGGTGTGGCTGAGAAGTGGTTTCTTTTAACATGTTTCTTTTTTAGGTGTGCGAAATCATGAAGACGCATAGGCTAACACGTGGTTTCTGTTAATTAGACTTGGTTTTTTTTTTCTTAGTTCAACTGATGGGTCTCCATTGCTGCTTCCATCTCTAGAATTTTTCATTTGAAATAAATTGGGTTATCCATGTTGGGAGAATTTCCAACGCCGACATAAAATACATGCTCGGGGATCCAGAAAATACATCTTTATTAAACTTTCA
>JAOTRH010086203.1:0-16849 GCA_034768845.1 Heliamphora exappendiculata | reverse complement strand
CATAATTCTTTTGTGCTTAAGTCATGCATTATATTTTTGTTAAAAATCTTAAATCATACTATGAAAAATGACTCCCTGCATGAAAATTGGACATACATATTTTTTAAAAATCATCAACATAAAAATGAATCAATCCATAATTTTCTATGCCGTAGGGACAATTTTTTCATGCACAATTTTCATATTGATTGAGTATAATGACAATGTGCTCTAGATGTTCGCATCCTTTTTGTCAAAACTGAATTTCATATATTAAGAATGTATATACATATTTTTTTTTTCATAAGATCATATATGTGCCTATAATTTATATCAATTGGTCAGATTTGAATGAAGATAAAAATGACTTTTTAAAACACCATTTGATATCATTTTCTAAGAAGTCATAACAATTGAGATAATGTGCGATATTTTAGAGAAAATTCTTTTTGCACATGCATGCACTCAATAGATCATAATTTTCTCATGCATATTTATTATTCAATTAGTAAAAGAGAAAATTTTTCTATCCTTTCTATTAGTATGATTTGAGTTAATGGAAATAATATGAAAGAAATCATACTTTTGAAATTAGATGGGTTTCATAATATTTTTCTGGAACATCAATTGTTAAATTGAAATAGAGTGAAAAGGTTTTCCTTATTTCAATTGGTATGACAGATATTATGTACGTAAAATTATGGGTTTATTAATTCCAATATATATGGCATTGTTGTCCAAAAAATTTTAAACTATGGCACAAGGTTTCAATCTATGCACAAATAGTTACTTTAGAAGCCATTTACATATTATTTACCCATGCTTCGAAATAAGTATTATTTTAACGCCTTAAAAGTGTTGTCATGAAAAGTTCTTACCTTCATTATTGGTGTAAAAATGATAATTTTCAATGATTTTCTCAGAAAATGAAGGAGAATGGTTAATTGGTAATACTTATATTTCTACCCATGAATAACAATTGCCATCAGTTTATCAATTGGTATAACTTAGTATCATATCAATTGTTATTATTTTGACAATTGATTTTCTAACAATTGGTATCTTGTTTAATGCCAAATTGATGCTATTTCAAAGAGTGGGAGAATATTTTTTAAATAAATTTCTTTTTTGAGCTTCTACTTTTTGCTGATGTCAAAAGGGAGAAAATGTTTGAGTAAAATGCATTATATTTTTTTAAACATTCCTTTTGATATGAGAAACAGAGAAAGTATACACTAAACTTAATATTAATTTTTTTTGAAATGAGGAGAGAATTTGCATGTTTTGATAAGGTCAAACGGGGGAGAATGTTTGAAGCAATATATATTATTTTTGCATTCCTTTGATATGTCAAATTGGGGGAGGCTTTGTGTTAAATTGCTCATATAAGCCTTAATGAATTATACATAAAAATGCAATTTATTACATCCATTAGTTAAAATATACTAAAATGTCTATCACTTGAAAATTCCAACTCCATAAATTAATTGCCTTATATTTTCAAAATATCGTGGTTATATGCATATTGTGAGGCGGAGCCTTACAAGGCAACCTCATTTTGCTCTTTATTTGTCATCATCAAAAAGGGAGAGAATGTTGGCCTAACTAGGTTTTAACCTATTTTGATGATAACAAACTAAAACTTTTAATTGTGCAAATTGATTGTGTTCATAGGACTTCAATGATACAAGCAAAATTGAGAAAGCAAAATATAAGCCATGAAGCATGAAGATCATATTTGTGAGACCCTCACCCTTATCTTTTAGGTTATTTATATATTTGATGTGCTTCTTTCAGTAAATGAATAGTATCGATAAATAGTTTATGCTTTAAAGTTGTAGAACAGCATGTGTAAATGTGTTAAACGCTTTTTTAGACATTGTTTAGGTTGATTGGGTTGGCTTTTGGGCTGAGAAACCACAATAGATTCCAGTACACTTCAGGTCTTGAGTTCGGTCGACTGAAGGGTGTGGTTTAGTTGACTGAACTGAGAATTTTGGGTTCGGTCGACTGAACTCAGGGGTTCGGTCGACTGAACAGTGAAAATTTTTGTTTTCTATAAATATGGCAGTGGCGGAGATATTTGTTCAAAAAAATTTCTTAACAGCTAAGAAACCCCTTTTCTCTACCTTCTCTCTAGCTTTGAGGACCCGGAGCTTGGTTTTGGGTTGATCCCTTTGCGGATCCTTGCTATCGGGGCCGAGGGCTTCGTATCCATCCGGTCGGATTCTTGTTCTAACGCCATTCAATTTTGAGACGTCGAGTTCTTGAATCTCCAAGGTAGGATTCTACACCCTACTACTGTATAAGGGCGACATATGTGTTTATACGTGTTTTCACCAGGTTAAAAATACTTCAAATGTGATTTTTCATTTGTAAACCTTGGTTTTTGGTAAAAGTGGATTTTTATGCCTTTTCTTAGTTGTATACATGTCTCGGGTACATGGAATCCGTAGTTTTCAAAGGGAGGTTTAAAAATGCGGTGTTTTGTGAAAATGGTGAAAAATGTATTTTTGGAGGTTTGGAGCTAACTCGCGGGGTTGAGTCTAACCTTTTAAGCATTTTGTTAAAAATGGTTTTAGATCTCCATTTTGATGGATTGGATTTCTTTTATACATGTGTTGTATAAACTGTTTTGTGGGTTTCGTAGTTGAGCTACGGTGGATTTTTAAATGTTTCCATAGATGTACCGTGACAGTGCGTGGTTTTGAGTTGGGCTTCTATTGCTCCTTGGTGGAAGTCCAAAAACGTGCACAGAGTGGGTTCGCTATGGTCCCTCGGGTTAATCCCCGTAAACGTGGTTTGGTTATGCTTCATCCATTAGTCGTGGCAATTCGTAAAGAAGCAGATGCGTGGTTTGGGTGCTTTCCCATCGGTCGTGGAAATCTGTAAAGAAGTCGGTTGCCTCCGTGAATAGCGCTGTTGTTGTAACTTCATATAGAACTTGTCATTACCTAGTAGGCCTTCAGTGGTTCAGGAGTAGGGTAATGGGTAGGAGTCTATAGTTGTTACCTTTGTCGGTACGGCAGAGTCGGTAAATAGGATTTTATTTACATCTTTTCTCCTCGGCTGTGTGGCCCGAGTGGAGCTTACTATTTATTTACAGCTTTCCCTTAACTATGGCATGATATATGTTAGGATGATATGCATAGTTTGAAGGATGGAAAACGTTGGTTTTTATGAGATAAAACCTTTTGAGACTCGTGGTGGTCTGATGCAAACTTGTGGTTATGGCTCCTGTGGTTGAGCCCTTGTGTTTGTAATTGCATAGCCTACTTTATAGTTTTATTGCCTATGTTCTATTGGGCTTCGACTCATGGTGTGGAATTTTGCTGTAAAACCTTTTCAGGTGAGCATGAGGAGTTGACCTAGTTGTAGAGGTGATGGAATACTTGCTGTAGTTTTTCCTATTTTTGTGCATGTACTTTTACATGTAACGCCTGTGATGGCTGGGTTTGTACGCCTTTAGGCGATATACTTATTCATGTATGAGATGCATGTTTTCAGTTTATGAGAGTTGAACTGTAGGATTTTTTTATCCAAATGATGTATATTTTTCAGTTGAGGGCTTTGCAACTGTAATTCTTATTTTCTCAAATTATACTTTTGCTGGGCTTTCTCTTGACCCTGATGTTAGGGCGTGACAATATTCAAGTAGCTAAGATCAATGGAGCACGAGAAAAACCAAGAAGAAAAGAAAAAAAAACTTGAAGGATTTGAAGATTTTCTAAGTATAAATGCACTAGGGTCTATGTAAGTTCACATACCATTGGTTATATATGTGAAAGCTCATATGAGACCTTAGATGGACCATAGGTTTGTTAAATATTTCATGAAAAATCATTTTCAAAGTATAAAATATGTTTTAAAATGTTTCAAAAGAAGTTTGGCAAAAAATATGCAAAAATTGTGTAAAAAAAATTGACATACGTTCGGTATTTTGGCCATAATTTTTTGTACAAAATAAATTTTATTATAGGGTTGGAACCATTGGAATGTAGACTTCTAGGGCTTCAATTTGAATATAAGAATGACCCTATTCGGAGTCCGGATGAAGGGGTTATGGTAATTTGAAATCGAAAACATTGAGTAGTCACGATTCAGTCAACTAAAGACCAAGATCCAGTCCACTGAACCTCCCAGTCCAATCGACCGGGATACCTATTTTTGACTTTTGAACTTAACGACTAATTTAAAACTTTCTTATTTAGCCCAACAGCTAATCCATGTTTTTGGACTATAAATAGAGCCCTTAAGCCTTGAAAAAGACATGGCAAAGCCCTCCATCACTCTCTCTCATATACATCAAGTTTGTTCTCCAAATTCTTCATTTTTATGAGATATTTTTGAGAGAAAACCTTAGTAATACTTCATTGAGCTTTTCACTTGTATATCCTTTGGAGTGAATATTAGTGTACTTTATTGGTATTTATTTTGCTCGGTGAAGGAGCTTATTCATTGTAAAATTCTATTTGAATTTCTTGTTATTCTTGTTGTAACTTAAGAAGGTGATTCTCAAGAGAGGTCACTCTGCTAATTGAAGGAGAGAGGAAACTCCACTTATAAGGAGAGACTTGAGAAGTAAATATTCTCAAAAGAGACTGCTCTGCCTACTGAAAAAGGGTGTACTTAAGGAGGAGACATCCTCAAGAAAGGTTACTCCGCCTATTTGAAGGAGAGAGGCTGTTCCGCCTACTAAAGGAGTGTTTAGTGGAATTTTTATAGCAGTCGGCTTGACGTAAGGACATAGATCGGTGCGCCGAACCTTGTAAAAATCTTGTTATCGTACCTCTCTAACTCTATCTCTTTAATTTCGCACTTTAAATTTCATATCTACTTGAAATTGTTTGGTAGGGACTACTTGTTGATGATTTGAGATTGCATGTTTTAATTGGGTCAATCTTTTTGGCATAAGATTTTTAAACACCTAATTCACCCCCTCTTGGGATTGCACCTATACTATCAAGTAGAAAGTCTCGTGTATTCTATGCTTTGTACTAGACCCGACATCTGTTTTGTTGTTAGCAGATATCAGTCTAACCCAGGGTAGGAGCATTGGACTGCGGTAAAATTATAATCAAGTACCTAAAAAGAATTGAGAATTATATGTTAATTTACTAGGTAGACAGTCTAGTACCTTTAGGGTACAGAGACTCAGATTTTCAGTCAGATATAAAATTTATATTAGGAGACAACCTTACAGATCTTTTACATAAAGCTTACTGCCTAAGACTTTTGATAGCCATGTAGAGGGCATGGGAGTCATATGTTGTTGGAGGCTATACTGCCAAGATCATTGTTTTTGTAAAACGATTTTTGATAAAAAATTAACTAGACGGGCAAACGCCAAAACGGGCTCCAGATAAAACTTTTAACGAAGAACGATCAAAATAAAACCCATGCTACCAAAGTTAATTTAGAAAAATACCTCTTGTAGATCTAATCTTCAACTACGACTTGATTCCGAGTTGAACCTCCTGTCAGATCTTCTACCGTATTCCCTTATGCGATCCTCGAACGTAGTGTGGGCTACGATTCTCCGAGAACTTGTACCGACAAAATCCCGATATAATTTTTAAGTCTTGAAAGACAAAAATAATATATTAATAATGATATTAAAATAAAAAAAAATTAGTTCAGCCTACTTGCATATATATATATATATATATATATATATATAGGGCTACAGTAGGGACTTAGGGAGTAATTATGAGTAAGAATTCCAGTGGAACACAAATACCTACGGGCGGTTGTTGCAATTTTCATAAAATAGTGAATTATAATTCACACCACTAAAGAACTATAATTGCACTCTGACCCATAATCTAAAGACCTTCTTGCATTGAGCCCTTGTTATTAAATACTTACCATTTTTCTCCACGTTAAGATTCTCGATACCCGCCAATTAAATTTAATTACTGACATTTTAATTTAATCGGCATCTTCATATTCTTTAAACCCTTTCGCTTAACTTATTTGACCGCCGGATAATTAAATCCACCTGCAGGGTTTGGTCCGGTCAAAACTTATAAGCGTCCTTAAGAGGGTATCGTCAATCCCGATCTTTCGGGACGTGAATTTCGTCAATAATTAATATTTTCTAAATAAATAATATCGCTATCCAACTCTTCGGGTATATAGACCTATATAAGATCGCACCATCTATTGAATCAAAACAACGTATATTAAATATATGCAAATTAATAATTATTTCTGGATTAAGAGGATAAGCACTATTCATAATAATCTTGGAGCGTGAATTAATTTATATAGCCAGTAGTCAGTACTAAATTAATTACCACAAATGTTTCATTCAATACACACAAAGTGTACTGGCGTAGAGAGTTGGAACAATAGATGACGCTATTATCTGTTCCCCGTAACCAAGACAGGCCTAGTAAAACTCTGTACTACAGTCGTACCGATGGTATATCAACTTTCATCTAAATTATGAATATAAAACTTATATTCTACAAGAACCTAAAATGTGATCTTCTGTATTAAGCCGTACTCTACACACCAAATTAAATACTATACAGAATATTGGACATCCATGCATATCAAAAAAAATGATACACATACATTGCTCATAAAGATTCTTATAAAATAGAAATCTAATTTTATTAAAATAAAATTAAGTTCTAAAAATATGGTTTTCAGTATACCAACCCTAACAATCTCCCATTTATACTCAAAACTATACTGCTATACTTCTGACTCCCGTGCCCTCTACATGACTATCAAAAGTTCCAGCCGGTAAGCTCTTTGTAAAAGATCTACAAGGCTGTCTCCTTATGCAAGCACAATGTTTGACTGAAAATCTGAGTCTATGTTCCCCAAAGGTACTAGATAGTCTGCCTGGTAAACTAACATATAATCCTTAGTCCATCTCAGGTACTTGATTATATATTCTTTATCGCAGTCCAATACTCTTGCCCTGGGTTAGACTGATATCTGCTAACCATGCCAACGGCAAGGCAGATGTCGGGTCTAGTGCAAAACATAGCATACATGAGGCTTCCTACTGCCGAAGCATAAGGAACCGCTTTCTCTATCTCATCAAGTGTCTTTGGATAGAGTGATTCCATGCCTGAAAGGGAGAAACCCTTTCTTGAAATCCTGCATGCTAAAACGAGCAAAGGTATTATCGATATACTTTCCTTGTGATAAGCCCAACATCCTTTGTTTCTGATCTCGCACAAGCTTGATCCCAAGGATGTCACTGTCTTCTCCTAAGTCCTTCATATCGAACTGCCTAGATAACCATACTTTAACCGTAGATAATGCCCCACATCATTTTCGATGAGCAAGATATCGTCTACATAAAGTACTAGAAAGCTCACCACGCTTTCGTCACGCTTTTTATACACACAGGACTCATCTGGACTTCGATCAAAACCATAAGACATTATAGCTTGATCAAATCGAGTGTTCGAAGACTTCGATGCCTGCTTAAGTCCATAAATAGATCTCTTAAGCTTGTACAATATGTGCTCCTGGCTCTTTGCAATGAATCTGCCTGGTTGTATCATAGCCCTTTTCCAAATATCTACATCTTTGCCTATGGTCCATAATATAATCCTCTTCCAAAAATCGGGCATTGGTGCTAACAATGACCTTCTGATCCTTAAGATTATAAAATAGACCACCCTTCGTTCCCTTGAGATATCCCACAAAGAAACAGACTTTTGTCGTCAGTTCTAACTTACTCATGTTTCCTTTTAGCACATGTGTTGGACACCCAAAAATCCGAATGTGTTTCAGACTCGGCTTACGCCCGATCCACAATTCTATGGGAATAGAAGGTACTGACTTAAAAGGTACCATGTTCATAATGTAAGCTGCTGTCTCTAAAGCGAGTCCCCAAAATGAATCTGGTAAACCTGAATAACTCATCATTGACCTTACCATATCCATAAGAGTCTTATTCCTTCTTTCTGCTACACGATTCAGCTATAGAGTGCCAGGTGCAGTCAACTGGGATGTAATCCCCTATGATGACAAGTAGTCCTTAAACTCTCTAAAGAGGTATTCTCCACCACGGTCGGATCGGAGTGATTTGATACTTTTACCTAGACGCTTCTCCACCTCCGCCTTGAATTTTTTGAATTTCTCAAAACATTCAGACTTACGGTGCATCAGGTAAATATATCCATACCTTGAGTAGTCATCAATGAAATTGATGAAGTACTCAAAGTGACCTCTAGCCTGGATTGTCATAGAACCACACACATCAGAATGAACCAGCTTCAATGGTTATTTAGCTGAAATTGGCCTCTTGGTCATTTTACCTTCTAAGCAAGGTTCATAGATTGGAAGTGCCTCTACTTCCAATGAACTTAAAGGTCCATCTGTTACCAGTCTGTTTATATTTTTTAGATTAATATGACCCAAGCGTAAGTGCCAAAGAAACGTTTGGTTTATTAAAGAATGAAACTTTCTCTTATATGGTAAATTAGATGTGTTATTCATTTCAGTTAGCTGCAGTATAGGAGAGATTAGAGTAATAATATAAAGATTAACCACCTATGTACCAAAACAGACAACCCGTTTATTATCCTTAATAACCACAGAGTTATTAAAATAAAAAAAATATCCGTCTTTAGCCAATCCAGAAATGGAAACTAAGTTCTTTCTAATGGAAGATACATAAAGACAATCTCTCAATATTAAAATCCGATCTCTATCAAAACAGAGAGTGACATCTCTTACTGCAACTGTTGTTACCTTTGTATTATTGCCCATATGCAGGTAAATCTCCCCATCACTAAGTTATTGGGTTTCCTGGAACCCCTGTAATGAATTACAGATATGATTAGTGGCTCCCATATCTACACACCAGGTACCGGTAGATAATACCGCCAAATATATTTTCACAACCAGTTAACAGAAATTACCATGTTTGTTATGCCTTTTGAAAAATACTGGACATAGCTTTTTTCAATACCGGGTATGGTTGTAGTGAAACATCTGCCTTTCGGCGTTTTCACATCAGTCCATGACCCACTAACTACCCTAGAAAATGTGTCTCCCTATTTCTAAACCTTTTTCTTCTTCATGCCTTTCGGCCTTGAGAAATAATTCTTTTCTAAAACAGACACATTTCCTGATATTGAAGGAATACCATTTGTACTTAAACCTATATCCAAGTTATATTTCCTGTCAACAAAATTTGGCCTCGTTAGTTTGTTTTCTTTGAGTATTAAAACGAGTGGGTTGAAATTCATTTTAATCCTAAAAATTACATAATTAAAAAATCGTTAATTATGATGAGCAAAACTTTGAATTTATTTTAATTTGGTTCCCTCTACCATTTTAAAATTAATTCACCAACAGCCTAGTAACCTGTGAATAGCATGCCACATTTGGTGGACGCCTACTATCCATCATAAGACCAGATATGCCAATTCTTTTTCATTTTACTATCTAGGCAACTGACCCTGCCAAGTAAAATTAAATAACTGACATACTTTCGGTCCAGTATATAATATCGTGACTCAGTTGGAGAGGATATTATTATATACACCTAAGTGTTAACCATCACCTAATCCCAAATTAATCGCTTCGCAATGAACCCTTCAGTTAGAGAAGTGATCCACACTAACAATTATTCAGAATTATCCCTAAATGAGGTTTGTACTGGCGATACTGCAATTAATCTGTCTGATGGGAAGGAATGCCTTACTACCAACACGCAGGATTTAATTGCATCGCCTACAAATTGGTGATGAAGACCGCGAGATTTATCTGTGAATAAATTTTCTCTCCCACTTAAAATTTTAAAATATTTTTTAGGGTTATAAAAAACGTTTAATTAAAATAAATTTATTAATTTCGAAAGCCACATGATCTGAAAGAATCAAATATCTTGTCATGTACACGATTCTAAATATTCTGCTTTATTAAACTATCTTTCGAAAGTCTCACGATCTGAAAAAATCAAACATTTTTCTGTGTATACGATTTCAAAGATTTTGGTTTATCAAACCATCTTTTCGTGTTTTAATATGTAACAAATAAAATTTTAATAAATGCACAGTTTTTTCTTCAGCTTTTCAGTTAAGGTAGTAATTAAAGGTATTTATTTATTTTATTTTTCTGTTCCACATTTTTCAAAAAATATTAATTTATTTTGATTAAATATTTTTTTATTTAATTAATTCAAATCCGGAATTAATCTCCACATTTTTCCAAGATATCTTATTTTTAAAAAAATCATCTTAAACGTGATATTTTGTAAAATATAAAATATCTAAAGTTTTTTATTTAATTAAAATTAATTAATTAAAAAAACTTTATTTTATTTTTTATTACAAAATATTTTAATTAAAATCAAATATTCGAATTAATTAAATTAACAAGATAAAATAAATCAATATTTATTATCCACGCAGTTAATATATAAAAAATAAATTAAATGCAAATTAAATAAATTATCCCAATTTTACAATCAAACTGAAACTCTAAACAATTTTTATCTCCTGTTACAGATAGGCTTCCAGTCTTTTAGCCTCTATCAAATTCTTGCTTTTTCTTATCCTGTTTCTATTAGGATTTGCACCTAGGACCTTTTGAAAAACACTGAAACACTATTTTGTTTTTAGCCAATTACGAACAGAGCCGCCTGGAATGGAAACAGTTTGCTTCAACCAATTGGGAACCACCGACGCTACTATTGGAAAGCCAGGGACTCTTGTTTGGATACCATGAAAGCCGCTGCAAACCAAACCGTTGCTTTGAAAAATCCTGCTTTGAGCGCTTGGAAAGCAACGCCTGGAAGTGCGCCGGTATTTGCGCAGCTGTGGCGTTGGAATTTGAGAATTGAAAATAAGATAATTTAAAAATATTTTAAAAAATATTTTAAACACCTTAAAAATTAAATTTTGAAAACTCATTTTGTTGAAAATAGAGTCGTCACTTAATTTTTGAAAAAAATTAAGAAAAAAAAAATAGCTACTGATCTTGAAAATATTAACCAGAAGAAAAAAGAGTTCAGGAGTTAAGGTACGAATCGGGGAAGGTGTTAAGCACCCCGTTCGTCTAACCGTAAAGTTGACCTCTATTAATCATCATTGGTTCATTAATATAATTTCTCAAATGCATACAAGTAAAGAAAATTAGGATGAAAAAAGAATATTCAAAATCAAGTATAGAAATATACATCAAATATGTACATAACACTCCAAAATAAATAAGTGTCAAAAGAAAAATTCTAAATTCTATAAAATACAATTTTTATCTAAAGGATACATGAAATATACCCATGTGCAATATTGTCAAAAATGACTTAAACTATCATAATATGCAAAATAATAAAACATGTTATAGGTTACCAAAACTACCTAAACATGGATTTGCTATAAAAGAAAAAAAAATCAAACTATTCTAAACATGCTTTCAAATAAAGAAACTAAAACTTGCATTTTATCAAAATGAACTAGGTTAATCTCAATGTGATGAATTAATAAAGAAATAAGAAATGTAAAATAAGAAATGCATAAAAGAAAAAAATGCTATATTAAAGGAAAGCCTACTTAACAAATAAATTTAAAATAAGAGTTTTGTAATAAAAGAGAATTTAAAATTTTAAAAGAAAAGAAAATGATTTGACAAGATATGAATGGTAGAAAATGCTATTAAGAAAAAAATATAATTATTTACATAAAAGATGAAAATAATAAGAATAAAATAACATTAAAAGATATCTTCATATTTTTGGTGCTTTTTGTTGTTAATAGGATGAAATAAAAATATTATGAGAGATAAGTTAAAAAAATTTAGCAATTAACATTTAAAAGAGAATAAAAAAGAAGAAAATAGAAGAAAAGAAAAGAATAATAGAGTATTTTTTTAAAAAAAATTTTGAACTACGTAAAGATGAAAATTAGTTTAAAATTTTTTTTGTGATTTTTGAGTTTGATGAAAATAGAGAAGAAGGAGGATAAAAGATAATAAAACTATAAAAAAATAAAAATAAAATTTTGTAAGTACTAATACTAGGAGAAAAGAAATGCTAAATAGAATTTATGAAGAAACTAAAGCTAATAATAATATAAAAGAAAATTACATCAATAAAAGAAAAGCTACAAAAAATATTGAATTAAATAAATATTTAAGCTAATATTACTTAGGTTGGTGTCAGTAAAAGAACATTATACTAAAATTAAAAGAAAAAAAAAAGAAAAAAATGCTAATACAAGAAAATGAAGTGAAATACTTAGTACAAGAAAATTAAATGCTATTAAAATGAAGTTTAGACTAAACGAGAAAATTAGATACTAGAATATTAAATAAAAAAGAAATAAAATGTTATGAAAAGAACATTACACTAGAGAAAAAAAGAAAATAAGTAATGTGCTAATAAGGAAAAATTAATGCTAATGAAGAAAATAAAAGACTAGAAAAAAAAATATTAAGTTAAAAAAAAATAGAATATTAGCACTAGAAAAAAGAAAATAGAACATTAAAGAAATTATATTAAGCTAAGGAAATAAAAGGTTACATTGTAAAGGAAAATAAGTATTTGGAAAGAAAATTACATTATTTATTAAATAAAGGCTAACATAAAAATTAAGTTAGAAAAATAATTAGAATACTAGTAAAGTAAAATTAAGCTAACTAAAAGAAAATAAAATAAATGCTAAAATATGGAATTAACATAAAAGAAAAAAAATTTAAAAAATGGAATTAACATTGATTAATTGTAACGGTTGAGAATGTTGGCACTAAGTTGATGGATTAATGGAATGCAACAATGTACTAAAAATGAAATAAAAATAATAACTGAAACTTTTAAAAGAAATAACCCAACTAGTTGAACAATAATTAATATTGCAAATACTAAACAAAATTGGCAATAATCGAAAAATGTTGAAATAGAAATTAACTCGATCACTCCAATAGAGAGAAGTGGAGTTTAGAAAGATCGGGGATCCAAGCGAGGTACCTGAATTGCCGGCGAATCCTCAAGTCGGGAAATGTGCTCCAATTGTCTAATCCTCAGGGGGTGATACAAGCAATGTAGGCTTCAATGTAGGTATGGGAGATTAGGGACTCGGTATCTCGACAGGGTTTCGGCGTCGGGGCTCGGGATCGCTCGGTATATCGACAGAGTCTCTCTCACTCAAAATTCGTACTGAAAACGTACGTCGGGGTACGGTATTTATAGAATTCTTTAACCAATGAGGATTTGATACGTTTTGGGACACGTCAGGCCATTTGAAGTTAGCGGCCGCCATAATGCAAGTTGGCAGCCGCTGGGTTGGAAAAGGTTCCACAAGGTTCTATTGGCGGCTGCCACAATGTGAGTTGGCGATCTCCATGATGGAGTTGGCGGCCGCCACTTTTGGCTAGGGTTACCAAGAGGTTCTATTGACAGCCACCACAATGAACATGGCGGTCGCCACTTCTGACAATGACTTGGGGAACAAGTTATCAATGGTTTGGTACAATTTCATTTGTTTCGGACATTTTGATGGTTTTTGATGACTGGGTTCAAATACTGAGCTTGGATCAACTCCTGAGAAACGTACTGAGGCACTATTCCTCCTGTTTTCATAATCGAATTCACCTAAGATTAGGCGGGGTCAAATTGGGATGTCTACAGTTGCCCCTCTTTGATATAACTTACATAGCAATATGTGATGTAAGTTATATCAAAGATTCAAAAACAACATCCATTTGACTGAGCCGTCAATCTTAGGCCATACAAGCACACATATGATATTGGTCGCACTCGAATTTTCTCCGAGCTGCCTACGTACCCCTTTTGCTAGGGATCATACCAGAACGTAGTTCATGGGGCAAAATACAAAGATGTAATGACAAGAAACATGATGTGGATGCTAACATGAATAAATGTTAACATGATGCAGATAGGTATAATGCAAACACGAGTCAGTTTAAGGTCATGAGAGGCACCGACGAGTTAGTTTAGGGTCATGAGGAGGACCAACGAGTTAGTTTAGGGTCATAAAGAGGAACAACGAGTTAGTTTTGGGTCATGAAGAGGACCGAAGAGGCAGTTTAGGATTATGAGGAGGACCGACGAGTTAGTTTAGGGTCATAAAGAGGACCAACGAGTTAGTTTTGGGTCATGAAGAGGACCGAAGAGGCAGTTTAGGGTCATGAGGAGGACCGACGAGTCAATTTAGGGTCATGAGGAGGGCCAACGGGTCAGTTTTGGATCATAAAGAGGACCGAAGAGTCAGGTTAGGGTCATGAGGAGGACCGACGAGTCAGTTTAGGGTCACGAGAAGGACCATCGGTTAGTTTTTGGCCGTGAAGAGGACCGAAGAGTCAGCTTTGGGTCATGAGGACGACCGACGAGTTAGTTTTGGGTCATGAGGAGGACCGAAGAGTCAGTTTAGGGTCATGAGGAGAACCGACGAGTCGAACATCAAACTAATAGGTCGGGTCAAGATCTAAGAATATAGGACTTAGAATTTGGTTTATTGGGAGCGAGATTAAAATGATCGGGAGCCAAACTACGGTTGAGAATTTTGATTTATTAGGAAGAAAGATTGTGAATTGATAGGTCGATTAAAACCTACAAATCCGAAGATAATTAAGGCCAAGTTACGGCTTATAATTGAATTTATTGAGAATGAGTAGCTGCAAAAAGATGAGGTAGCAAAATAACAAGGCTTGAAATTTATTATTTGTGAGCAAAATATTTTTTTCGAAAATGCATGCAAGGTAATACACACAATAAGAAAATTATTTGTGTTTTTCAAAATTATTTTTGCTAAATAAATAAAAATATACATCAAAAGCCCCAAACAGCCCTAAAACATCTGCAGTGACTGAAGTGACCGTTGACAGGTGCCGTTTTCCCTTATGACATGGCGGTCGCCGCCTTTAAACCTTTCTATCTTGTCGGCCGCGGGGTTAGAACCCTTTCAACATGGTGTATGCCAAGTGACTTTTCACACACCTAGCGGCTGCCATAATCAAAGTTGGCGGCCGCCACTTCCAAACGCGTATAAGAGTCCTTGAAGCGCGCGGGGTGGATTCATTTGCTCATATCACTTTCTCTCTCTAGCCTCTTGTTCTTTCTCGACTTCTCTCTGCTTCTCCTTTGCTTTCTCACTTCTTCTTGCTCTTTCTTGCGACTCTTACGAGATGTTTACGCTACTCTTTGTGATCCCGTTCCTCTTCATGGTAGGCCAGGGCTAGGAAGACGACGACTTAGGAGCACGGCAGGGTCCTGCTGCTGCTGGGAGTTCCTCCGTGGGGACTCTCAGGGATACGACCATTAGTCTTCCTGCTAGTGGGGTCACTACTACGCAGCCTAGTGCTGCTATGAATGCCCTCCTGCTCGAGGCAAAGCATGTCTCTCGCCAGGCAGCTACTGATGCTGCTGCAGAGGCTGCGATGGCTGACTTTCTGGATCCAGACGCTAGAGAGGGCCACCCTGCACCTTTTGACCCACACACCTATGATCCAGTCCCTCATCGCATAGTATCCCGTGGGATGAGACGCTACGAGGCGCCTACGGTTTCTATTGCTGTTGACGTATTACTGCGGGAGCCTGACCATCACATTTCTCATCAGCGACCTTCGGTACGCTCTCTATCCTTACCATTTTATTGCCATAATATGTTTAAATCTCAAACATAGACGTATGCCTAGGATCCTCGTATAACTTGATTTGATGATGATGATTGATGATTTTATTTTGATGTCTTGAATGGATGATGATGATTGTTGGATGATAATGGGATTTGATCTGAGGTGCCTATGCAATGGAGATTAAAACAGTAGGGACACTAGGACTTTGAACAAACAATAAGAGTAGATAATAAAAAAAAACTTTTTAAATTTTATTTTGAGAAAAACATAAATCCGTGGAGAAATTTTATGTATTTATTTATTTTTTTTAGAAGAATGGTTGACGCAAAATGATAAGAGTTGCCTGACGCGTCATGGCTTAGGATTACTAGGATGCGCAGAAATCACGAACCTAGGGTTAGGGTGCCTAGTTTTCTAGGACTCGAAAGGAAACCGGGGGGGTCGTCACTTACACATGGACCTAGGTGTTGGGATGCGGAAAAATTTTTAGAACCAGCGCCGTGACCGTAAAAAACGGCGCGTGCGTTTGTCATAAAAAACAATAACGGTATTAATCTAAATAATGTTATACCTTTATGAAACTTGTCAAAAAGTTTCAAAATCTCCCGAATACGTTGAAGACAACCTGGCAATCTTCTCACGTATATCCCGGACGCGCAACGACGATCACGGTGTGTGGACACCGATGCCAATCGAAGTTATTTTCTTATTTGGTTTCTTCTCACACTTATTCTCCAAGAAGCAATAATGAAATTGCCAAAAAGAGAGAAGGGGGGCAACAACTAGAGGAGGATGATTAAGGTTTTGAGTCTCCTATTATGATATATATATATATATATATATATTCACTTAAGATATACAAGATATGTATATCTTTCTTAAGATATGCATGGCAACAGCATATATCTTCTACCAAGAAATTAGGCAAGTGATATATATATCTATAAAACAACTTCCATCCCCTCAATTAGGGCCGGCCACCTAGGGAGTGATCCCTAGGCATGCCAAATTCCAAAACCGCCATCCTTTATTTAATTTAATTCCCGAATGTTCCCGGTGGTAAAATCGACATTCAAATTAAATTAAATAATTACGAAAATCGATAAGAAAATATCCGTGCATATAATGGGCTATGTGAGGGGTCACGAGGAAGTATAAGAGTCGGGCTAACCGTACGAGAAAATTGGATATCCCTAACTCTGTCCCCGAGTTAGATCCTCTCTCGCACGAACCAGAACTTATTCCACTAAAAGTCCTGACTGAACTCCCGGCCCTAACTCAAATTATGTCTTGAGTT
>JAOTRH010086192.1:0-16851 GCA_034768845.1 Heliamphora exappendiculata | reverse complement strand
GGGCAGTAAATGATGGTTCCAGAGGCCCTTCAATCACTGCAGTGGTTGGGACTGCTTCAAGTTCCTCAAACTCACTACAGATAAAGTTGTTAGTCAAAACAGGAAAAGAAAGCTAAAACATACATCCTCAATAAGATCAAATAGCAGAAGCAACAACTTGAAACTAGAGTATGGCGCATCAAAATTCAATGCAGGAACTGAAACTGCGCACTTGATAACTAATGTCCAGGCCAAAGCCTTCAATTTAGTATGGACATTGGTAAGCTGTTTTGCTAGGACCATACAGAAATGCACATGCCAGTCTGCACTGAGGACCTTCAACAAAAGCCAAACTTTAATAGTTTAATTTGACAACTTTTAAACCCTTAAGCTCCACATCGACCTCGATATTTCTAGTTTTTTGCATCTAAGTGTGGACAGAAACTTTCACAAAGTTCTAGTTTTGCATTTCACCACATGATTTAATCACCTAACCATGCATAAATTAAGTCATCCGTGTTCAATTCAACAGTTACCCGAGTTATTCTCACCCTAGTCCTATGCCTCATGAGCATATCCTGGATAATGTTGAAGTATGTTCCGGGAATCTTTCTATTCAGATTTCTCCACCTACATTAACTTCCTACTTTCTCCTGAGCACTAGTTAATGCTCTACAGTTCTACCCAAACTTCTCAACAAAATTGCAACAGCAGACAGTTTAAAGAGTATCGGGTACAGCTTTACAGTTCCCCATTTAAATCTGAATGATTCTCAAAAACGTCTTTATTCTTCACTCCAAAACTTTCTCGCATTACATCACTCATTAAGCCAATTAATTTCAGTTGCAAGGAATTAATATCGAGTACAGATTTTCTTGCCACATTTGTTATCAAATATAGGCACCACAAATCCTTCTCATCAATGCTTCTTTTTGTCATGACCAATATTGTGTAGATATTATATTTAACATTGTTAGCATGTTAGTTTTATTTTATTCTTTAGTCTTAAAAGTATTTTATAATTATGTAGTGGTGGATTTAATATAAATAGAGGTGAGGTGATAGGGGCTAATTAAGTTCCTGAAACCTTATTTCTTTATCTCCTTTCTCCTCTCTTCTACTTCTCTCAAAAATCCTAAATTTTCAATTCTTTGTACTTCAACTTGGTATCAGAGCTTTCAATCTTAACCTAATACTACATTGCATCTTCCAGAAGTTGATTCCAAGTCGCCAGAGTTGCGGACGTCAGCATTCCGGTGATGAGAACAACCGGTGATGAGATCATAATGGTAATCTGTGCGATCGTCGGAGTTTGCAGCTTGCATCTCTGGACTCATCTTGATCTCCTCTTTCTTGTGGTGATTTTTGTACAATTTTTTGAAGCCATCTAAAGCTCAATCCCTAATTTCGCAACTTCTCAAATTTGGAGCCCTAATTTCTAGATTTGCAAATCAGAGTTTCAATAGATGTTTTTCATGCTTCAAACCCATATGATTGTTCTCAAAACTACTCGTTCGGGTCTAATTTGATGCTGATTTGGTGATTGCTTCTTGTTCGGAGGATCAATTGAAGCCATATTGTTCGCAATCTGAGTTCATGATGCCAGTTGCTTCTTTGTTTTGATCTCTGAGCACGCGCTTGAAGCCCTAGCTTGCGCTTGAAGCCCCAACTGTTCGATTCGACTCCATTCGAGTCGCGGTCGAAGATAAAACCTCAATTGATCGAGGTCGCACCCTTGTGATTTGACCTTATTCAGCTTTGCAATCTGCCTTCCTTAGGAATCGCATTATCTCTATGCCTCTTTCTCATCTAGCGCCTCTCGTTTTCTTATATGTCTAGAGCTTGTTCGTGACTTGTTTCAATTTGGTTTGTCATCTGTTGCGACTTGATTCGATCTCATTTGTGTTTGATCTTCGATATCTGCCTTGTTTGGTACACAGTTCGTATACCCAGTGGCTCTGGTTTGTTTAATCTCAATTAGTAGAAGCCCTTTACTCATTTCTATTCTTCTCCTAATATTTGTTAAGTTCCATTGCTATGGCCGGGGATAAACTGGTGCTTCTTAAAGATGATGACGGCCCCGATGTTTTACATCTAGGCGCTAAAATGGGCTGAATAATTTGATCTGAGCACATGAATATAAAGTTTTTCTTAGATGGAAGAAATGGTTTAGTTATATTACTAATCTCCCTCCTGCCCAAGGAAATCCTAAAATTGAAGATTGGGAAAGTATGGATTCAATGGTTATGGATTGCTTGTGGCACAGTTTGGAGCCCCATATTGGCACTACAATGGAATTTTGTGATACGTCGAAGAAAATTTGGAAATCCCTTGCCGACTCTTTCTCTAACCAAAGTAATGTGTCCCAGGTCTACGAGTTTTATGAGCAAATTTTCACTACCAAGCAGCCTGGTAAACCTCTACCTGAATATTATAGCAATCTGAAGAGCCTTTGGGATCAACTATTGCAGCACCGACCTTTTATCACATATGTGGTGCAACAACGGTGTCATTAAGAGGACTTATGGTTGCCTCTCGTCTTTCTGGTTTGCAGCTTGACCTGCATGGATTCAAAGATCATATTCTTGATAATGAAACATTACCTATTGTTGCTAATGCCTATTCTAGACTACTACGCTTTTCGCTAGGACAATCCATTGTTCCCAGCCCATCCTTAGCTAGTTTCGAGTTCTCTGCTTTCATTTCACATAATGGTAATCATGGCACTATTGGGGGTGGTGGCGGCGGTCAAGGTTCTCATGGTGGATCATAAGGTGGTGGTTGTTCTAGTGGTCATTCTAGTGGTCGTACTGATCAAAAGTGTGATCATTGTGGTGGTATTAATCATACAGAATCATACTTCGACTAATTCTCATGATGCACTCATTACTCAATTGAGTGAGCTTGTTCAGACATTACGCTCAGCTTATCCTGACACTTCCACTGTTACTATAGCTAACTCAGGTAACCTTTCATGCGTTACTACTTCGCCTCCATCATGAGTTCTCGATTCTTATGCTAGTTCTCACATATCCAGTAATTCTCTTTTTTTTTGTTTTCTAATTTGGCTCGCACTAATCCTCATATTGTCTTAAGCTAATGGTTCATCTCATCCCGTTTATGAACATAGTGTACTTCATCCTAGTTCGTCCCTTTCCTTACCCTTGAGTCTTTATGTTCATAACTTTTCATTCAATTTGTTTTCTATGAGTCAGCTAACTAAAGCTCTACATTGTTCTATAACGTTTTTTCCTTATGTTTTTTAGGATCTCCAGACCAAAAAGATGATTGGTTCAAGACATGAGAAAGATGGCCTCTATTTTTTGGATACTGATCACTAGCGTAGTACACCTCCCTCTGCCTCGAGTGCATCTGTTTCTGCCCTTCAGTGGCATCTCCGCCTGGGTTATTCGTCCTTAACCAAGATAAAGTTTGTTATACCAACCTTAAATCCTATGTCTAGTTTTGAGTGTGAAGTTTGTCAATTAGCAATTATCACTGTAGTTCTTTTCCTAATAGTGGTCATGGTGGTAAGTTTGAGTATTTTAATCTTGTCCATACGGCTATTTCGGGTCCTTCCTGAACTTCTAGTGTCAATGGATTCTTCTATTTCGTTATTTTTGTTGATGATTTTTCTCGCATGACTTGGCTTCTTTTGATGAAGCAATGATTTGATTTACTTCATATTTTTTTATCTTGCTCTTGATAAGCTTTTTCCTCGGGCACGCAAATATATTCTTCTTGGATACTCTCGTACTCAAAAGGGGTACAAGTGTTATCATCTTGAATCTCATCGATATTTTGCTGGTGATGATGCCACCTTTTTTGGGTTAACTCCCTTCTTCACTTCCACTGGCAAATAGTTATCCTCTGACATAATCTCCTGTCGTGAGGGGGAGACGGCTTCTCCTACTTTGCCCTTACCTATTTTCTTCCTGAGTTGGTACCGCCTAATCGTCCTTTGTAGATGTATCAACGATCTCGAGATAGACCTGATGTCCCTTTTAGACCGACACCATCATCTTTCTCATTGGGGGTTCCTACTCCGTCTTCCTCTTCTCCACTGGATGACTTACCCATTACCTTGCACAAGGGTAAACAAAGTTGCACTCAACATCCTATTATTCAATTTGTTACTTATGATCATGTCTCTTCCTGTCTTCACTCCTTTGCTAGTACTTGTCTGCTATTTTTGTTCATAAATCTCATACGCAGGCTTTGTCTTTATCTGACAGGAAGTATGTTATGGATGAGGAGATAAGTGCTCTTCATAAGAATCAAACTAAGAAACTTACCCCTTTTCCTCCTAAGAAATAAGTTGTCAGTTGTCGCTGGTTATATACCATCAAATATCTTCCTTATGGGTCTGTCAAGCGCCTTAAGGCTAGTTTAGTGGCCAAAGGCTATACTTAAACTTATAGTGTTGATTTTTTGGAGACCTTTTCACCTGTGGCTCACGTTAATTCTGTTCGAATTCTTCTCTCCATTGTTGCTATTCGTTCTTGGCTCCTGTATCAACTTGATATCAAGAACGGCTTTCTTCATGGCGATCTTTAGGAGGAGATCCATATAGCTCAGCCTCCTGGCTATATTATGCCGGGTAGCGAGCACATTGTTGTTTGAATAAGACTTTGTATGGTCTGAAACAATCTACTCGTGCCTAATTTGATCGCTTCAATTCTATTGTTCTTACCTATGGTTTTCGACGCTCCATGTCTGATCATTTTGTGTTTGTCCATCATTCCTCTAGTGGGACTATTGTGCCGATTGTTTATGATAATGAAATTATCCTATCCGGTGACGATTCTGCCGATATTGTTGACATCAAACGTCATTTGAGTTAACATTTTCATACCAAGGACTTAGGTACTCTCCGTTACTTCCTTGGGATTGAGGTTGCCTGCTTTTCTCAGGATATTTCTCTCTCAACGCCAATATGCACTTGACCTTTTATAAGAGACTGGATTTCTTGGTGCGCGTCCTATTGATACTCCTATCGATTCTACAGTTAAGCTTGACACAAAATCTGGTGATCTCTTTCTTGATGTAGCTACTATCACAATTTAGTTGGCAAATTCATTTATCCCACGGCTACTCGTCCTGACATTACTGATGTTGCTAGGGTAGTTGGCCAATTTAAGCATGTTCCTCGTCAGCCTCACTATGAAACTGTTTGTCGTATCTTACGTTACTTGAAATGTGCTATGGTCGAGGTTTGTTATATTGGTCGTCTGATTGCTTGTCTATCATTGGCTTTAGTGATGCAGATTGGGTTGGTAATCGTTTTGATCGGCGGTCTACTTCTAGTTATTGCACTGACAATCTTGTCAACTGGCATAGTAAGAAATAAATAGTAGTTGCTCGTTCTAGCGCTGAAACTAAGTACCGTGCTATGGCCCATATAGCCTCTAAAATGTTATGGGTCCAAGCACTCATGGATTTCCACATTACGACTCCGGCTCCTATGCAAATGTTTTGTGACAAGCAGGTTGCATTTTTTATTGCTAAGTCTTCTATGAGTGGACTAAGCATATCGAAGTTGATTTTCACTTTATTCGAGATTTGTTAATGCAGAAGCGTATCGTCACTCCTTATATTCCCTCAGTCGATCAACTTGGCAACATCTTCCCCAAGTCTTTAGCTCGTATTTCTTTCCACCACTTATCTTACGCATATTTGACATTTATGCTCCAGCTTGAAGGAGAATGTTAGTATGTTAGTTTTATTTTATTTAGTTTTAAAGGTATTTTTATAATTATACAGTTGTGGATTTAACATAAATAGAGGTGAGGTGAAACGGGCTAATTAAGTTACTAACACCCAATTTCTTTATCTCCTTTCTCTTCTGTTCTTCTTCTCTCAAAAACTTGAAGTTTTCAATTCTTTGTACTTCAACAAACATCATTCAAACTTTCCAGATGGAATATTAATAGCAATAAAATGAGCAAGAACAGAAGTGCAATTGGCCATACATTTCTTCTATTTTTGTATGTAGGTGCCCATGCTTTATTTTTCATTTTCCTTTTCTTTTTTTTTTTTTGGGTGGGGGGGGACAAAACAATAGAAGGAGAAAATTTTCAAATAGCAAACATGCTGGCCGGAATAGTATGTAAACAATATATCACCAATCTCAAAGATTTGAACGAAGAATATCTTATTCACATAAAATGAATTAGTGTTAATATAATAAAAGGTATATCAGAGTTCAAGGAAGATTAAATTAGGGACCAAGCTATCAAAAAGTTGAAAATGATTATCAATACATGACAAAAGAATACCAATACAGTCGAAGAGTATGAATGAGAGAAAAAATTTAATGAAATCTTATATTTGACCATAGATAACAAAAACAATAATTTTATATAACAGAACTTTAAGGAAAATACAAAGACATAAGAATTTTTGTCCCGAAGCTACCTTCAGAAAAATCAGAAATTTTGAGCATGCAAACTAATGAAGCTAGTTTAATAATGTCATCATTACTTGAAGGAATCACTTGCTACCTTTTGCTTGAAGATTTCGGCTTTGGAGGCACCTTTGAGTATGCAGTGAGTATCCTGAAAGGTAAAAGCACAAGATATAAAACAAAAATCACTATGAAGTCATATAATATATCTCAGGGTAACATAAATAGCATTCCACTCCTACCAAATAAAAAGAATAAGTTTAGCATGGAATTCAAAACCCTTTATGAATGGTAGTCTGACCAAATACAAATGATACAATCATAAGATTGAAATGAAAACACTTTCATTTCATAAACTAAAGTAATTCCTTCCTATGTAACCTAAAATGTGGATCAATCAAAATGAGGAACGGCAACCCCAATGCGAACGCGAACGTAGTACGCCACATGCTCTAAAATGTCGCATGCAAACTACTAGAACTTTGTCAGATCAATTTTATTTACTAATTAGATGTCCAATAAAACAAAGGCCTTGTTTGGACCATCTAAAAAGTTGGTTTTTTTTTAATTAAAAAAATTAGCTTTTAAGCTCTACTGTTTGGTTTCTCTAAAAAGTCAACTAACTTTTTCCACTTCTCTTTTCTCTAAAAAACTAAACTTCATAAAAGCCAAGCATTTTAAGCATCCCAAATAGGAGCATAGTATATTAGTCTATAAACTAATCATATAAAAACAAAATTTTAGGTGCATCACAACCCTTAATTTTTCTTTTCTTAAACTTCACTGTGTGAAAAACACAATCCAGAGCCTTTGACCAAACCTAGTCTCTGGCGATCCCAAGAGACCACCCAAACCCACTAAAAATCTATCACTCCATCCGCATCCCTTGAACGGGACTCCGAAACCTGCTCTCCTCCCAACTCCACTGTCGAACCACTCTCTACATCAACAACACCAATTGATGTAGCACCAATAGAGAAGAAGAAAAATAGAGATTAGGAGAAGAAAATCATAAATTAGGAAGAGACAAAAAGAAGGGAAGAAACCACACAATTCTCAACTCATATTCTTATTCAACAATGTCTATTTAATACATCAATGGACCCTTTATTTACAATCCTAAACCCTAATGAAAAAGAAAATCCCTAATTAACTGGAAACAAATAACATCCTAAATAGAAACAAAAAATATCCTAATAGTATAAGGAAAGTGAATAAACTACAATCCCAAATTAATAAAATACAATCCTAAATTTAATTTTTATTTCCATCTATCGTCCACATCGTTCTCCCCCACTGAGAAAAAGGACACATCCTCGAGTTCAACTTGAAGAATTGAACTCGACCTTGCAAAATAATCCAATATTGTGAATATGTTGAAAGCTTTAGTTTCAGCTTCTGCCAATGAGTCATGGGCGTGAAATTGTTAACAATATCCATAAAACTTGATTTGATAATCCAAATGAGGTTTTCAACACCAACAAAATCAATAGGTTCCGGCTTGACGGAAGAAGTGGTTGGTGGAAAGTGGAGAGGGGAAAAAGTGAGGGCATGCTCACTGCCATGAGATGCTTTTGTGGATGGAAACAATGTCGACAAAGGAACATCATCCTCTACAATGGCTAGAAGAGGAAGAACAGAAGCATGTAACTCAAAAGTGTCAAAAGACTCTTCATTGGATGAAACCATTTTTGGCACAGAAACTTTAAACACTTCAACAACGAGAGGAAGCAGAAGAGCATTGAACTCCTAAAAGATGTATGAAGAGTCAACTTAGCTTGGTCAAGAATGTGACATTGTGGCGGAGTCGGCATTGAGACCGGAGTCTCAAGAGGTAACACCCGATCGGTTTTAGGAAGTGTAGACTACAACAAAATAGTTTTCCCATAATATTTGACAAGAATGGTGTTAGTTATCCCATTATAAATGGTGCAAGATTTATGGGAATGAAATCACACCAAATCTCTTCAGAATAATCACCCATATATATAAGAACCAAACATCTTTGAAAAAATGAAAAGACGAGTGTTATCAGTCCAAAACAATTGGTAGGGTTGCAGGTGGGGATCAAGCTTAAACTTCATCCTATTGACACCTTTTTCAGATACCGCATTCATTGGGTATCCCTCATAGATAACAATTTTACAAACATTGTTGGCGCACCGAAGAAAAGTGAAAAGATTATTGGTGCAAGAGGTGCAAAGAAGATCTATGTAGAGAAAAAGATAAAATGGTACTTTTGGGGGCACAATCTAAATCAAGGAAAAAAAGGTTGTCACGGTCTTTTTTTACTCTTTTTTCCTCTTTTTTTTGGGGGTGGGGGTTGTTCAATTCCCTTTTTTTTCAAAAACCTACGGCACAAACCCGTGCTCGTAAGAGTTCTTTGGATTGTGCAAAAATGATAGCAACAGATTTATGAGACTGATGGAAGGTGGCAAGATTTTTGTGTGCCAAAAGAAATGGTCTTCCTCTAATGGCAAATTTCGTGTGGCAAGAGGCAACGATGATAACATTTCACTGATTTGACGAAGGGTGAAGGTGGAGGTATCATACGGTATTTGAATTATTTTTTTTTTTTGTCTTTTTTCTTCTTTATGGGATGGGTGACCGGCTAAAGTAATTTCGGGTGGGGTAAGGCTGGGCTTTGGACTGGCGTGAGCTAGCTTAGCTACCCCTTTTGTTTTGTTTTGTTTTGTTTTGTTTTGTTTTGTCCTTTGGCTTTAAGACTTGGGTTAGGCTTTAAGACTTGGAAAAAATGGGTCGGCCTTGCTAGGTGGGGGTAGGGTTTTTTTCCCTTTTTATATGGGGCTTAAGGTTTAAAGAAAATGGTTGGGCCTTTTGGGAGAAGGTGGCCAAAGAATGGGTCGGGTGTGAGTCATGGCAAAAAAACCTATGGTCAATTTAGGATTGCAGTTTCAATATCGGTCGGGTAAAATAATAAAACGAGGTTGCTATGCCTCACCTTCATGGCCCGGGAAGAGGCAATGCAGAGATAAGACTGAGGCAGCGCAAGGGAGGCTAACGATCGTTTGCACCTAGTTGTGGTGGTGGCAACCTTGGAAGTCATCAACGCCGATTGTCACGATCCATTTTAAAACATGGCGTCCGTGACCGGCCAGTGAGTTAGAACCCACCAAAGGCCTCTTTATCTTTCCTTAACATTCTTCCTTTATTCTGAGTAATGACTATTCAAAAGAAATAAAACTTATTTAAATATATTCAAGTACAAAAATAAATTTATTAAAATATTTCCAACTGAAAATTTTTCACCATAAATTCCCAGAGCATCAACTACGATAACAATGTTCTATATAAGAGTTTATTCTAAAAACAGAAGAAAACAAATAACAATTACAGGAAAGGAAAAAGACTTGATCTTCTTGTTCTCCAAAAACACTTAAATCTTCACACTTTCAAGTGCCACCTGAAATTGTTCAACATCCATTAGCAATACTAGTGTGAATTCAATGATATCTGAATTATTAATTATCCAAAGTGCTAGAATAATATATATTAAAAGATTTGCCAGAATTTGGTAGGGAGCGACCCCACATTTAATACAGTGGACATAATCATTTCTTAAGTCACCTGACCGTGACCCCACCCTTATTACCTCACCTCGCTGGTACGCTTAACGTCCCCATGCGGCCAGGGCGCCGTTTAACCCATCATTCTATCATCCATTTATATCATTCATTCATTTCTGTTCATCTATATCATTTCACTCATTTATTCATCATTTTTAACATTCACGTGAAATAAAAACTAATCCAGATATCAGATACTCACCTGATCTAGCAAAAATTAATTGTGATTCTTCAAAACTCCAAATCTAAATAAGAAGTACAGAATAATATTTTAGTCATTCAATTTTTTTACCATTTAATTTTGGCATTAAGATTGTATTATCCAGGCACATGCAAGCAGGTCGGCACACGAGGCCATTGGTGATGCCTCGATAGCCTAATCGGGTCAAGATACTCAAATAAGAGTGATAGCACGCGGGGCTAGCGCGTTCGTGTCATGACCTCTGCCCTGGGTTCAGTGCGCGGTGTCTGATGTCCACCCCGGGTCCACCCGGTTGACCACCGTCCATGGGGCACCCACTCCCGCATGGAGACCCTAGAACACCTCTCTTAGGTGCCCAAGGCCCGCCCCCAAGGTGCCTTGCAAGGCCCCTTGAGGATGCCCACTTAAGTGCCTAGCCATAGCACATGTGCCAAGCCATGACACGGGGGAGGGCTGGTAGGTGGCACACCACTACCCCCCTTATAATAGCATTTTGAGCCTTTTCACTTCTGGCAGGAGGAAACATCAAGATGCTCAAGGAGTCATAATGGATTTTTAAAATATTTCATAAAAATTATTTAATATAGTATATTTATAATTATAAGATTCTAATTTAAATTATTGCTACAAAACTTATTTTTTAAAATTTATTTGTTTTGAAAATATATTTTTTTAAATTTTAATTTAAAGAAAATCTTACAATTTAACTTGTTTAAATTTTAACTCAAGTCCAAAAAATATATTTATATATTTATTTTCATTTTAACTTAGATCATTTTATTAAACTCTAAAAATTCATAAAGTTATTTTTTGTAAAACTTTTTGGTTAATTTATCTTAAATTTTAATTTGACAAACTTCCGTTTGTTTTTCCTAAAATTATTGAACATAAATAACTTCATTTCAAAAATCTTGTTAACAAAATTTTATATAATTTAATCATTATACTTTATCTTTAAGATTACATTTAAATCACTATTTTATTAATTACAGTGATAAAATAATATCTTTATTACCCCTTTTTTTTCTTTTTAAAAAAACTAATATTATTTTGTTATGTTAAAGACAACTAATTAATTTAGTTTGTAAAATATTCATTTCTAATGAGTTTTTAACCATTATAAAAAATTGTTATTATTTTTAATTTAAAATCGGGTTTTCATAAAAATCTTTTAACTTTTAAAACTTTTAGTATAAGTTATTATTTTTTTTATAACTAATTAAACTCAATATTATTATTATTATTATTACAAAATAACATCTTAGTATTAAATTAGTTTATAAAAACAGCAACCAAACAGAATTTAATATAAATAAAACATCACCCAAACAGTAAAAACCCAACCAAACAAAGCCTAATGGAGTCAACCAACACCCCAAACAGAAGCTAACACTCGTGACCAACAGAATCAAAAACCCAAACCATAGCGCATGATCAAAACCTCAAAACCAAAGGTTTCGAGGTCCGCCAGAGGTGCCGACGGCGCCAACGGAGGTCGCTGGTACCCAGTGGCCTCTGGTGGTGGCCAGAGAGGTTCGAGCAAACAGAGAGGGAGAGAGAGATCGGAGAGAGAGACGCGAACCAGAGGGTAAAAGGTGGACAGCGACAGCGGTGGGTGGCGTCGGTGGCCGGCGGCGGCGTCTGGGGTGGCGTCGGTAGTCGGCGGCGGAGTCTGGGGTGGCTTTGGTGGTCGTCGGCGCCAATGGTGGATGAAGGGGGAGTCAGGGCTGAGCTAGTTTGTCGGTACCCACTTTCTCTGTTTTTTTCTCTCTTCCTTGCACAGAAAAGCTTCATAACTCTCTGATATATATACACACACCATACGCTCCAGCCTAACCTTATTTTTGGTTACAAATCAAAATTTTCCATCACAGAACCCCTTTCAACGCTCCTTGATTGATCGGTTTTCCCCTCTTTCAACGCCATTACAATATTAATTAGCCTCTTTCCTTAAAAATTTTTATTCAACTGATATAATTATGTATATATACATATATATTAGCATCAATTATTATTATTTACTTTATTTTATTTTATTTTATTTTTTTTGGGATATTACACCTGCGGTGGCAATGGTGACCTTAGACGTCGTCGACGCTAGTGGCAATGCGAAGAGGCAGTGGCGGTGTCACGAAGCACTAGAGAGTTCTAAGACGAAGGCGGCAACGACGCAAGGGGATGATGTCGCGACCTTGGATGGCGACTGATCGACGATGGAAGATGCCATCGGCGCTAGTGGTAGTGCAGCACAGGGAGTGTTGCTTTGGCGTCAACAATGCAAGGTAACATTAAATCGTGTTTTTGCTCTGATACCAAATGATATAGCACCAATAGAGAAAAAAAAAATTGAAATTAGAGATTAAGAAAAGAAAAACATAAATAAGAAGACAAAAAAAGGGGCAAGAAACCACACAATTCTCAATTCAAATTCGTATTCATCAATGTCTACATAATACATCAATAGACCCTTTATTTATAATCCCAAACCCCAATGAAAAAGGAAACGAAAATCCCTAAATAACTAGAAACAAAACACATTCTAAATGGAAACAAATAATATCCTTAACACTATAAGGAAAGTAAATAAACTACAATCCCTAATTAATAAAATAAAATTCCAAATTTGATTTTCATTTCCATCTATTATTCGATCACCAACACACCCCAGCAAAGCAAGCACTAATGGAAGGGAGAAGTCACAACATGGAACAAAAGAAACACAACCTGATCACAAGCTAACGGATGGAGTCACTGAAGCTTATCAACACCCTGCCAATAGTCAACTCTAAGTAAGCCTCCCCCATCACCTCCACTAACAACATTACTCAACTGAAACTCGGGAAGATTCTTTGCACTAGCCTTAGCCATCTCTTCGCAGGGTAAATGATGGCCACCGACGAAACATGGCTTGTCGTCACCCTTACTACCTTCAAAAAAGCACCACTTGACGATTCCACTTACGACGATAACCAAGCACAACTGAAAGACCCCATTATCGGGTTCCATATCCAAAGCAAGATTTGACATAGGCCTAGTATCCGACGGCCCACCTCCTTCCCAAATATACTTTCCCTTGTAAGAACTTGAGCCCAAATGATTGGTCAGGTGTTTCCCAAAAAATAACCTTTTTCATCGAAAGTTGAGATCGACATTGGAGCAAAAGTTCAATGCCTAGTTTCAAAACTTCATTGGAAATTAAAATGGCCGAACAAACCAAGAGATTATGGTAAAAAAATGAAGGACCGAAGACTAATAAAACGAGACTTTATTAATCTTCGTAAAATAGAAACAAAAATTACAAGAAAAAAATATTACCGCCACTCGCCTACGGTTGTTGACTAATGTTGAGCATTCCATCCATGAAGATCTTTGAAAAACGAAAAACATTTACATTATGCTACTCCTAATGCAAAATCAAAGATAAATCCGTTGTGAATTGATAAAGTTGGCATCCATTACAATGCATACACAATAGATCTATTTATAAAATTTCATAAAAAATTACCCATAACTACTGATAACTACTCTGAGCAAGACTCTCTCCTTCGATGCCAAGTGTCACTCCGTTGTAACTTCTATCAATCGCCATGTGAGTTTTTGATCACCACTTGTCATCCTTTAAATTATCAACATGGGCATTTTAAATATATATATTATTTTCTATCAAGTCTTTATAAAATATAATAGACTATTTAAAACAGGAAATAATATCCTCAATAGGAAAAATGTTAATTATGGTGTAAACAACAAGTCTAACCCCAAAGTTCTCTTTGGACTCACCTCCAAACTCACATCATATCTAGGCCTCCCATTACCCATAAAAGATTTGGGCCTTCTAGACTGCAACCCATCTTCACAAACATCGAATTCGATCTCCTTAAAATGCCCTCAACCAATCCAAAATGACCACCTTTCTAGGATTTCCAAAAAGTATATTCTTCCCATTCGTCACTGAACGCCAACAAATAGCTTGCTCAACTGCCTATCCATTCAGCATTAATTTGAAATGCCGCTTCCCACAGTAGCCACGTAACATCGCCCTCTATAAGCCATCATCTACCCCTACTCTCCCAAGAGGAGATCCAACTGAATTTGGTGCCCAAGTTGATCGTGAAGAAAATTAGAGAAGTCAGCAAGGCAAGATGCGGTAGGGGGACGGCTATAGAAGTTTTGCTAAGGAGTAGCTCTGTTCGGAGGAGGCCGAATGGGAAGGGTCAAATTGTTAGGAATAATTGGAAACCGTACCCTAATGGGTAGGCGAGCTCTTATTTATAATAAACTCAGATAACACTATTACAATCATACACCTACACACGCCAGATAATAATAACATAATAATAATATAATAATAATAAGTTACTAACACCCCCCCCCTCAAGCTGGAACATATATATCTACCAAGCCCAGCTTGTTACATAAATAGGGGACACGCGGACCCAGTAAAAATTTAGTGAAAATATCAGCCACCTGTTTCCCTGTAGAGATAGAACCAAATGTAATAAAACCTTTCTGATATTCATTACGGATAAAGTGGCAGTCAATCTCAATGTGTTTCGTTCGCTCATGAAAGACTGGATTTGTGGCAATATAAATAGCGGATGTATTATCAACCCACAGTCTAGCAGAGCCTTTAAATGGGAAGTGTAACTCTGTCAAAATTTGCTAAAGCCACATAATCTCAGCAATTGCTAATGCCATAGCTCGGTACTCGGCCTCAGCACTAAACCGGGATACCACAGTCAGCTTCTTACTCTTCCAGGAAATCAAATTTCCACCAACAAATATAGAGTAACCAGATGTGTATCTTCTATCAAATGTACATCCAGCCCAATCAGCATCAGAGTACCCTTCCATTCTCATATGACTATGATCAGATAACTGGATTTCCTTACCTGGATTTTTGTGTAAGTACCGAAGAATACGTAACACTGCTTGCCAATGAGAAACACGGAGATCAGACAAAAACTGACTCACTACACTCACCGGATAAGCAATATCTGAACGAGTCATGGTTGTAAGATAATTAAGCTGTCCCACTGTACGTCGATATTGTTCAGGATTCGGAAGAACCGTTCCTTTTGGCTCTAGCTTGACATTAGACTCCATAGGTGAGTCCACTCATTTAGCATTCATATACACTGCTCGTTCCAGAATATCAAGAACATACTTTCGCTGAGAAATGAACACCTTTAGCATTCCCGGTTACTTCAATACCCAGGAAGTATTGAAGTTCACCAAGATCTTTGGTCTGAAATTTAGTGCCCAGAAATAATTTAAGCGCAACAATCCCTCCACTGTCACTGCCGGTAATAATAATGTCATCCACATAGACAATAAGTAATATGCAACCTGTAGAGATATGTCGAAAGAATACAGTATGATCCTTTGCTGACTGTCGAATGCCAAATTCCTGGACAACTGAGCTGAAACGACCAAACCAGGCTCTAGAAAACTGCTTCAAACCATATAATGAACGTCGTAGCCGACAGACATGGTTAGACCCCCCTTGAGCAACAAAGCCAGGTGGTTGCTCCATATAAACTTCTTCCTCCAAATCACCATGTAGAAATGCATTTTTCACACCGAGCTGATGCAACGGCCACTGATCTGAAGCAGCCAAAGACAAGAAGAGACGAACTAATGCCATCTTTACAACAGGTGAGAATGTATCAAAGTAGACAAGACCATAGGTCTGAGCATATCCTTTAGCCACCAAACGGGCTTTCAATCTCTCAAGAGTGCCATCAGAATAAAATTTGACAGCATAAGACGTACCAGGTCCCACGTATGATTAGCCTCAAGGGCATTTATCTCCTCAATCATAGCCTGGCGGCAACCTGGATGAAAAATAGCATCTACAACAGAGCAAGCCAAAGTATGCTGATCAAGTGTAGTAATACTCTGCTGGACCACAGCAGGCAATCCACGATATGACGAAGTATATAAAGGATGATCTCGACAACTACGGTAAGACTTGCGCAAAGCAATAGGAGGATCACTTACCTGATTAGAGGTCGAATCCAGTGGAGAGGAGACTGACTCAAGTAGAGGAGATGTGGTGGGGCCTAGAGAAAATTCTGACGATGAAGAGGTCACAGGTGCCTCGGGAACAATAGGAAAAGACTCATCAGAAATATCAACCGGAGTCTGTGGACCTGGAATTGGTGCCACTGGTAAATCGGGAGCTGAGGGATACAGCAGAATCTGATCTGAATCATCAGCACCAGTGGAGACAGGTGGAGTCGCTGATGCATAGAAAGAAGTAGACTCAACAAATACCACATCTCGGAACACTACGAACCGTCGCAAGTCAGGACTATAACAACGATATCCTTTCTGTGTCGTAGGATATCCCATGAAAACACACTTTAAAGCTTGAGCATCTAACTTAGTCACATTCGGCCTTGTATCGCGCACATAGCACACACACCAAAAAATCTTTAGTGGTAAGAAAAAAAGAATCTGCTGAGGAAATAAAACCGACAAGGGTGTAGCACTATGAAGGATAGAGGACGACAATCGATTAATAAGATAACGTGCTGTCAAAACAGCTTCACTCAGAACACTTTGGAAACCTTCATTTGAAACATAAGGGCACAGGCAGTTTCCAATAGATGTCTATTCTTCCTCTCAGCCACGCCATTCTGTTGTGGAGTGTCTGGACATGATGTCTGATG
>JAOTRH010086181.1:0-16853 GCA_034768845.1 Heliamphora exappendiculata | reverse complement strand
ATTTCTTTTTGGCTAAGGTGTCAACTTTAATTGTTCAAAATGTGTTAACACTTTCATTTTGAAAATATGAAATATTACCCATTTAAAGGCATTTATTATTAAAAAATGAATTATGAAAATCATCAAAATCAAATTAAGAAACTATTGGGCTAACAGGAGTGATCGGGTTAAAATTTAATTTCGAATCACATATTTCTTTTTATTACATTCTTGCTTTACTTATCAATTACTTTATTTATGTTTTAGTATTTCATTTAATTTAGGTCACTTATTTATTTATTTACTTATTTGAATTAAAATCTAATCAAATTAGTAATTAGTGCTAACATGTTTTAACAATTATAACTTGACAATGTTGTTAATTGTTGTAATAATGCACTTATATTTATGTGAATATAGTAATTAATACTACATTTCAAATTTAAGCTAAATAGTTATTTTTAATTTCTTTTATCTTTCTAGCATTAGTTTAATTTTCTTTACTAGCATTTATTTTTATTTCATTTTCTTTTCTAATAATTTTAATTTAATATTTTTTTTTTCATTTAAGTATTAGTTTAATGTCTTATTTCTCTTTATTTCTTTTATTTGCAATGTAGTTTTAATTTTCTTTCAATGCACCATTTTTTTCCTTTCTTTTTTTTCTTTTTATAATATTAGTCTAGTGTTCATTCATTAGCCTTTATTTTATTTTATTTTTTTTTAGTAGTAGTGTAATTTTCTTTCTTACCATTTTATTTCTTTTTCTTTTCATTTTTTTTGTAATATGGCTTTGTTTTCCTTTTTATTGTCTCATTTATTTTCTTTAATACTAATGTTCTATTTTTCTTTATTTTCTTTATTAGCTTAAAATGTTCCATTTAACTTTTTTTTTCTTTAATATTAGTACTTCTCTTTTTTTCTTATAAAGTTTTCCTTATTCTTTCTTAATTACTAGTTTTAATCTTCTCGCATTTTCTTTTATTTTCTTGTCTTATTATTATTAGCTTTATTTTTTTTTCTTGTTGTCCTTTTCTTTTTATTGTTAACGTTATTTTTTTTCATAGTATTAAATCCAAAAATAACAAAAAAATCTTTTTAAGTTAATTTTCATCTTTAAATTTTAATATAAATTTTATTCCCTTTTGCTTTATTCTTCTTTTATTTTTTTTTGTCTCTTTTAAAATATAAAATGTGAATAATTAGGTTTTCTCTTCTTTAGTTTAAATAACATTTTCTAACATTTCTTTTTCATTAACTTTTTTTTCTTTAAATAATTTCTTGCCTTTTAATACAAAATATTTGTTATTAAGTTTTATTGTTTTAGTTTGTAATATAGGATTTTTACATACTTTCTAAATCTTTTAGATAATTAAATAATGTACATATTTTACATGTTAGTATAGTGTTTCAAATTGTGTAGTTTATATTTTTTTTAGCAATTCATGTTTAAATAATTTTAGCAACTTAGTATATTTGTTCTTTTATCCAAATCATGTTAGTTTAGATTGTTTAAACAATATTGCATGTGAGTATATTTCATGTATCTTTTAGATAGAAATTACATGCCATAGGATTTAAGATTCTTCTTTTGACACTTATTTGTTTTAGAGTGTTATGTACATATTTTATGTATTTTCTATATTTGATTTTGGATGTTCTCTCTTTGCCTCAATTTTCTTTATCTGCATGCATTTGAAAATTTTTTATTAAAAAACCAATGATGATTAGTAGGGGTCAACCTTACGGTTGGACGAACGAGGTGCTTAACACCTTTCCCGATTCGTACCTTAACCCCCGAACCATTTTTCTCTGGTTAACATTTTTAAAATCAATAGCCAATTTTGTTTTTCTTAGTTTTTCTTAAAAACTAAGTGGCGACTCCATTTTTAATAAAAGGAGTTTTCAAAATTTGATTTTCAAGGTGTTTAAAATATTTTTCAAAATATTTTTGACTTTTCTTATTTTTTACCCCTAAATTCCAAAGCCACATCGAGAAGTGGTTGTTGACTGTGGTAAGTGTTGTGCTTCGGCATAACTGTTGTTTGTGTGGATGGTCCCAAGAGTAAGATATAGTATGAATCAGAAAGATGCAATTGGCATGGCCTGTTCGGACCGACGCGATTGTTTAGTTGGAAATAGAAGGGCCGTGATGAGGTCTGAATGTGAGGAAATTACTAAGTGTAAGATGCAAGTCTTGGTTGGCATCTTGGGCCCGAATCGTTTGCTATTGTGGACCCAAAGGTTTACTGTATGTGTTAGGCATATGTGGTTTGATGTTGGATAACAGTCTTTTGTTGCTTTATCTGGTGATGGCGACCATGTTCTACATGAGATTAGTCTGCAGTTTTGGTATTAGTGATCTAATGATAAGACGTTGAGATGGGCAGTGATGTGCTGTTGCACGAGAGTTATGATTTGGATGATATAGGTTGTTAGATACCTATGAGATGTTTTGTCTACATGACACGTTTGGCCAAGCGACTCATTTAGGTCAGGTGACTTAGTGGTTGTGATGCCAGATTGGCTTTCGATTGTGTGAAATCTTGTCTGGGATGTTGATGTGCCACCTGATGTTTCTCCTGGGTGAGAATTGTGGTTTGTGATGGAAGTTTGAGTAGAGGAGAAAAGTTTGAGGGTTTGCTGAGATCTATTCTTTGGTGTTCCAGGTGAGTTAAATAAACTTCCCTCTGGTGAGCTTCTCCCTGGAGTTGGGCTTTATGTTGTTGCTCGTGGATCGGTATCATGTCGGCCACGTGATGGTTTGTTAGCATCAGTGGGGTGATGATGTGGTATCAAGGTCGGTGGTTGTTTGGGGATCGTCAGAACTCGAGTAAAGTTGGTGCCTGGAGCATGCGACTTCGTGTGACCGATGTCAGGGCTCGACGTCGTGTGTTTGGACTTGAGGAGATGGTCCTTGATATACATGGTGAGATGTGATTGAGCTAGTATGTGGCAATGAAGACAAGAGTGATAGTCTCTGTGTTCAAGCATAGAGCATGTTTGAGATTAGGTACCGTGGTGAATTGGTCCCTTGCTTTGCGTCTGTTGTCGGAATGGTTTGAGTTCGGCGAGAGTTGTGTTTCGAGGTTTGGCAGCGTGAGCTGAATCTTGATCCTTTGTTACATAGCTCTCTCCTTGTTGAGGGATCAGTCTGTATAGTGGTTGATTCTTCACACCGTGTTTGCCTTGCGTGATGATGGTTGTGCATTAGTTTTGTGACGATGATTTTTGGGGTTTCAGTTGTTGAGGCATGTCTGCTGTTGTACAGTGTTGTCAGGGCATTTCTGTCGTGGTGCATTATCGCTGGATTTGCATCTGAGATTGTTGATGGTTGGCAGGCTGATGTTTGGCGTGAGTTTCAGTGTTTAATTTTGGGGACAAAATTCCTTTTAAGAGGGAGAGAGTTGTGAGACCCTGACCTGATTCATTTTTGAATGATTAAGTGTTCAAGTTATCTTGAAATGTCCATAATGTTTTAAGTGCACCCTTGGCGTGTGTTCAGGTTCTGTTGAGGCTTATTTGATTTGGTTTAAGGCTAAAAAATCAATTTTTACACAGAAAAATGCACAGCCCAGCAGTTCGGTTGACTAAAGGGCTTGGCCTAGTCGATTGAACTGAGTTTTTTGAGTTCGGTCGACTAGACATGGAGGTTCGGTCGACTGAACCTTTTCGGCTAGGCTTTTTGGCATTTCTAGTGGCGTCATTCAGTCGACTGAACCCTCGATTCAGTCGACTGAACAGTGGATTTTTGGCGTTCTCTATAAATATCTAGCCGTGGAGATATTTTGGAATATTTTGATTTTTAGATTTGGTTTCTCTCTCCTATTTTCTCTGCCTTCTCTCTTGATTTAAGGGCCCGGGGCTTGGTTTTCAGTTGATCAGCTTATGGATTCTTGCTATCGGAGATGTGAGCTTCATATATATCTGGTTAAATTTTCGTTTCGTCGAGATTCAATTTTCGAGACGTCGGGTTTTGACACAATGAGATAGGATTCTAGACCCTACTGCTGTATTAGGGTGTTATATGTAATTGTATGCTTTTTTACCAATAAAAAATGTATAAAATGTCATATCTATGTTTAAACCTTGATTTTTCGGGTAAAAAGCATATTTTTTTCTTTTCTTAGTTTTGTACATCATATGACATGTGATTTTATGGTTTTTAAAGGGTGTTCTTGAAAACGGTGATTTTTGTTGGAAAATAGAGAATTTTGATGAAAATCTCAACATTTTATGTTTTGGAGGTTTGGAGCTCACCTTCGGGGTTGAGTCCCAGGTTTTAAAACGTTTTGTGGAAAATAGAAAAAAATATTTGGAAAATGTTTTGTTCGATCTCCATGTTGATGGATGGATCTTTATACATGTATAATGTATTATTTTGAAAAAATATTTTCGTAGTTGAGCTATGATACTATTTTTAGAAGATTATCTAGATGTACCGAAATGACGTGGATGTAGCACGAGTTACCCTCGGTGAAAGTCCAAATATGTGCATAGTGTAGGTACTCGTGTCCTTCGGGTTAGTTTTCGTAAATTGAGACAGATGGGTGCTCAGCTCCCTCAGAGTCATAGCCCGTAAATTGAGTGGTTACGTTATGGTGCTTCATATAGAACTTACATTTATCTAACCGGTTCTATGATGTATGGGGATTAGATGAAGGGGCAGGAATATGTAGTTGCTACCTCTGTCCCCTTGTATGGAGTCGGTACATAGGATCACTTTTTTCTTTTCCGCGATGGTACATTCTGCGAGGGAAAAGATGTTTTCATTACTGTTTTACCTCTTCTCCTTGACGGTGTGGCCTGAGTGGAGTATACTGTTTTATTATAGCTTACCGTTTTTATCTTTCTCGGTGTGTGATCCGAGTGGAAAAGTAATGTTTTGGTTATTGTTTTCCTTCAACTGTAAAAAATGTGATTTTGCATTGTTTAAATACTTGGTTGTGATGGAAAAACTGTTTTATGAGTCAGATGGAAAACTTAGAGTTTTATGATGTAAAACCTTTTGGCTTGTGGTTGAGCTAGCTTCCACTACATGATATGCATGGTTTTGAGGACGAAAATGTGGAGTTTTATGAAATAAAACCGTTTTGAGGCTCGTGTTAGCCCGAGGGAAAACTTATAGTTTTGGGTTGGAATAACTTTTTTGGCTCCTGTGGTTGAGCCCGTATGCTTGTGATTACATATTTCCTTCTTTACGACTTTATTGTCTTTTTCTATTGGGCTTCGGCTCACAGTGTGGGATTTTGCTATAAAATCTTTTTCAGGTAAGCGTGGTCCTATAGGTTGAACTGGTGGTGCCCAGAGGTGACTGATGACAAGACGTCTATTTTGTCTTGATATGTAGCTTATACCTGTTGTATATGTTTCGTGTTTATTTGTAATATGTTGTAAATCGTATACTATGATTATGGATGTATGTATGTTTTAATACTTTCGAGAGAACCTTGGTTTGGTTGTTATTTTTCGTAGTTTTGTACTACGTTTTTCGTTGTTGGGATCAACGGTTTACAAATGGGTTTTTCAAATGATTTATGCTTCATTTAAACTTTTGTGCTTCGAGGAAGATTTTGGAACGGCCCAAGCTTCTTTTAAAACGAAAAGATTTTTTTATTCAAAGAACGTATTTTGTTTTTTTTAGGCTTAGCTGTGAGGCTGTAACTGTAGTTTTTGATCTACTCTTTTAAATCAATAAATCCTTGGTAGTACATATTTACAAAGTTTTTGGCCTTGTTTGGTCTTCTAGTTTTAAAATCCCTTTTGTTTGGGCGGTTTGGTGGTTGTTCTGTGGCTTTTCGCGTGACCCGGTATTTGGGGCGTGACAGTAAATATCACTTGATACGAGAAATTGTATAAATGGATAATATTGTTGTGACCAATATTGTATCGGTAGACAACCTTGCAAATCATTTTACAAAGAATCTACTGGCTAAAACTTTTGATAGTCATGTAGAGGGCATGTGAGATAAACGTATGACAGCATAGTTTTGAGTATGAGTAGGAGATTTTCAGGGTCGTATACTAAAAATCATGTCTTTTATTATTTTTAGTATTTAATTTTATTTATTAATAAAATTATATTTTCATTTTTATGAGACTCTTATTGAGCAATGTAAGCAGTTTTATTATTTATTTAATGTTATGCATGGGTGTCTTTTATTCTGCACAGTATTTAATCTGGCGTGTAGAGTTCAGCTTATGCTAAAGACCAAATTATTGACTCTTGCAGAATATAAGTTTTTTATTCATAACATAGATGAAATTGGACACACCATCGGTACGACTGTAACGCAGAGTTTTAGTAGAGCTGTCTTAGTTGCGAAAAATATATAATAGTGTTGCTTATTGTTCTAACTTGCTATGCTAGTACATTTTGTGTATATTGAAGAGAACCACATTTGAATAATTAGTTTTATACTGACTATATAAATTAATTCACATCACATGGTTATTATGAGTGTTTATACTCTTAATCTCAAAATAATTAATTATTTACGCATATTTAATATTGTTATTTTAAATCATTAAAATGTGCGATCTTTTATGGGTCTATAATCCCAGTGAGTTGGATAGTGATATTCATTATATGGTGAATATTAATTATTGACGAAATTCATGTTCTGAAATATCGAGATTGGCAATACCTCCTTAAGGATGTTTATAAATTTTAATCGAGTCAAACTCTACAGGTAGATTTAATTATTTGGCTGTCAAATAAGTTAAGTAAAAGATCTTAAGGAATTTATTTAAGAAGCCAATTAAATATAATAGTCAGCAATTTAATTTTATCAATGGGTATCGATAATCTTAACGTGTAGAGAATAAATAAACATTTAATAACTGGAGCTCGAATATTCAATTTTGAGAATATTACTGTGAGTTCAATTATAATTTTTTAATTGAATGAATTATAATTAATGTTTTTGTGAAATTGCCTAAGGGGTGAGGTGGATTTTCATAATTACACTAGGACTCCAAGTCATATTTACTCCATAAGTCCCTACTGTAGCCTATTTATATACTGTTATGCAGTTCTAGCCATCATGTATCGTTATATACAATTAGGGTTTTCATGTACTCTCTTGGTGGCAAGAGAGGGTTGTGAAGAATATGTTCAAGGTAGCCCACACTAGAGACGCATTCTAGCATTCGGAAATACAGTAGAAGGCTTGAATTTGGAGCTTCAACTTGAAGTCTAAAATCAATTCTACCAAATTTCGTAACGTATAACTCTAATCTCACTTCAGAAGTATATACTGGGTTTATTTTGATCATTTGACATAAAAAAAAGTTTTAATCTGGAGCCGATTTTGGTATTTACCCTTCTAATTTTTTTGACTTAAATCATATTCTTAATCAATGGATCTTGGTAGTTTAGCCTCCAACAGAAAGATCTACCGATGGAGGTTGAGAGGAGCTCAAGAGAGCTCCAAGAGGTTTTCTAGAGTTAGGATATGAGTTTAGAGAGAGAGAAGATTGAAAAAAGTGAAGAAGAAAGGGCTCACCCAAGATTTTAAAAAGTTCTCTACCGATATTTCGCGCAAGTGAACCCATGGCCACTTGAGCGGCCCTCTGCTGAAGGCATCCCAAACATAGAAATCCTATAAGGTTTAAATTTTAGTCCCAACACCTTAAAACTCATCCAAACAACTCGCAATAATTGTCTTTATGCATTACTAAGCATACAATATCATCATCAATTATTATCATGATCAGATCTTAATTCCTTTCGTACAATTAAACATTTCTCCACTTTCCATTGAAAGTCACATTAAAAGTTTTAATTAATTTATCAAAATAAAAAGAGATTGGGTCCTTAAAAGATCGATAGATTAATGTCGACAAAACTTCAACTAGAGAAGGGATTTTTCAGTGCCAATAGAGCGACAAAGTGCTGAAACTTTGGCTAGGTGGCTAAGGATGCGCCACTAGGCTGAACGAAATTAGGAGACATTCAACTAAGAGAAAGTCTAAGGCATCTGTTGTGGGGGGTGGGGGGGGGGAATTAGAAAAGTTTTTAAATTTGAAGAGGAATGTATTCTATTATAGAGGGCCTCACGTAACTAAAGTTTCACTAAAAAGGCCCTTGCGCAACTAAAGTTGCATGAGGCTATCTGACAAGATGCTTGATGTGATCAAGATGAGGTCATGAAGTGATTTAGCCTATATCAAGCCTCGCACAACTAAAGTTGTGCAAGCCACTTTTTGTTTGATTTGACCATACTGACATAGTGAAGTGGCCTTGCTAATGCAGGGCATATTCCTGATACTACATTTCGAAAGTTACCACCTTGTAGTTAATAACATTTCTAATTATACTAGAGTTCTCAAATTTAAAAGGATATTTCTTGGTTTTTGTGATGAAGCTAGGGAAAGTTGGTCAAGTTCGATTGTCAACTTTTGATGGATTTTTTTTTCAAAGAAATGGATACAACTCGACTTGTCTGAGCAGTCATAAGAATAGCCATGCTGCATGTTTCGTTTGTTCCTTTTCCAGTTCTCATGGTCGAGAGCTAGTTTTGAAAAATATGCAACTTTCATAGCACATACCAAATTATATCAAATTTTGCTGCAACTTAGAAAGCTTTGATGTTTTTGATAGATGAGTAGAACAATGCGAGTCATTTGTGAAAAACTAAAGTCAATAGGTATTTTCTCGTACTATGTTTGTTAGGGTGTATCGTCGAAAACTTGACTGTGGAAACCTTTTTTTTAGCTCAATCTCAAGTCATTTTCGACATTAAGTTAGTTGTTTTGAGTGGAACAAAATACTCACAATGTTCATCTGGAGCTTTAGAAGCCTTTCATGCATGGATAGCTAAAAGGTGGTCAAAATAACTCTTTTGGCCAAAACTAAATAATTCTTGGTTAGAAAGCCAAATGGTATGTCGATGGGATTTCAGGAAGGCCCGCATGCGAACAACTCCCATTTTATGTAAGAACAATGGACTTTTCGCCAAAAGGTGATCAAGGCAACTCTTCTAACTAACGTTGTGGACAAAGTCAATGTAAATTAGCCATCTCGAGTTTGGCATGCCAAACAGTAGAAATTATCATTGCATGCAATAATGGCTGACTTTCGATCAAAAGGTAGTCAAGCCAACTCTTTAAGTCGAGGATGTAGACAAAGTTGACATAAAGCCTTCCAATCAAAAAGTGGTCAAGGCAACTCTTCTGGCCGAGACAATGAACAAAGTCAACATAAAATTGGACAATTCGAGTTTGGTAGGCAAAATGAATTTTGAAAAAATGCTCATGCAAGAAATTATCATTTCATGTGATAACGACGAAGTTTTATCAAAATGTAGTCAAGGAAAATCTTCTGGTCAAGATTGTGGACAAACTCAGCAAAACGTTGACCACTTAGAGGTTGCAAGCCAAACTATACATCCATGGGATTTTGGAAAGGCCATCGTGTAGGAAATTATTATTTCATGTAATATTGATGAAAATTTTCTTGGGTAGAGAGAGAAGGGGAGAGAAAAGAAATAGATAACCCTTTGGCGCTCTTGGGAATGTGCTTTAAAAAAGTGGGCAAAATTTGGGTGTCAACAACATATATGTTGAATTGACATTTACACAGTTATTGGTATGACATTGGATTGTTTTTTGTCCTATTAGTTGCAATCAACATTATATATATGTGTATATATATATATATATATATATATACATAAACATAATGCTATTTATATAATTGTACGGGGGTTAAATCGTATATGAAGTAAATATGGGCAAGAACCAGCCCACAAGGATCTTTTTGGTTGGATCCAATGAACCTACATAGGGTGGCAACCGTTAGGCTGGCTAGTAATGAATGCTAGAAAGCCACTCTTACGAGCAGTTAGTTTGTTTGGGGTTTGAGAGAGGAAAATAAGTCAAAGGAACAATAGGAATTTAGGTCAATAGAGTTTTAGGAAGGAATGTTATGTACCTTGTAACATGAATTTGGCCCCTCTACATATAAGCTGAGGGACATGCCCCTTTTGGCGACTCATGATGGGTTAATTCCCACTGGGAGCCTTACCCTACAGGTGGGGTCGGTCAGGTCCATATCTTATAGGGTGGTGTGTAGTAGTGGGCTTGCAGGTTTGGTCCTTTTTCCCTTAATGCCCTTAACTCGGCCACGTGACTCTCATTATTGCTGGAGATCTAGGCTTTAGTATTCTACGCGTGCCCGGCCCCAAGGGTTATGTGATGTCCATGGGCCTTACATAGGGTGGTTCACGCAGCGTCCCTCTCACTAGATTAGGGCCAGTGAGTCAACTGAGGATCCAACCAATGTTGGATTCATACCCCTTCATTTTCCCCTCAACTCTCATTCTCCAAGCTCAGTGGGGAATGGGAGCTGCTCAGGCTTCTTCGATTGCTCAGTCAATATTAAATTCCTCACTCGAGTGGCATCAGAACATTTAAGGTGTTATTGCATCCATCCTGCGTTTCTCATGCTGGTAGGTCTAACTTTTGGAGCTTGTGTATCCTAAAGGGTTAGGCAAGCATCATTTTGCCTGCCCGAGGTGACCACTGGGTGTGCCAGCCTCGTAAGCTACTCCATGTATAACCAGGGCCTCCCCCTTTCCATTTGATCCTTTACTTGCAATTTTATACCCTATTCTCATACTAAATAATTCCTCTCAACCAACACGTTATTGTGAACTAGAAAGCTTCGACATATGTCGTCATTGTCATTCAAAAACATCATAAGTCTTTGGTTCTTGTTCTTCTGAACCCTCCTTGGTTTGAACTAGGACCCTTTTAGCTTTTCTTTGAAAGATTCTGATGGATTTAAGATTTTTAGTTCCACCACTTGTGTCTTTTGGTGATTTTCCTTTGAGGGTAGATTTATCTTTCCATTTCTTTGCCTGTAGGAAAACATTACTCTCTTGGATGGGGAAATTTGTTAAAGAGGTTGACACCACTTCTGCCCTTACTTCCTTTTGAGCTAAGTACAACATCCCCCTTAGTATGAGTTCGATTATATAGCGTGACCGATCCTGAGAAAACCATCTTAGGAAGGGGAAACAAAGTTGCCTTCCCCATCGTCTCGATGGTAGAGAGTGGAGTTTGTTTTCCCCTTGACCCGCTTCTTTGTGAGATGCTTGGCCAGTGTCGACTTCTCCTACTTCAAATTTTGCTCAACTTCTTTCGTATAGTCATAGGCATGGCCATGATCAACCGTCGCTTTGGCTTGAATCTCGACATCCCTAAAATTTTCAACTGTTATACTCTCAGCCATAACCAAGATTATACCACTCATTACCTTCACCATAAGTAGCTCGGCCTTAGGCTTGTCCATGACCTCTCTAACTCTGATAAGCATGTCAGTGACTTCATCCTAGTATAGGGCGACTTCAAGTTCCGAGCAAATCACGTGGTGATGCTCGGCCAAAGTCATCCTAGGTGCCAAAAAATCTAGGCATGTTCATCTATGTTTCCTTTATTCATTATGTTATTTTATTTTTGGCTTGCCATATCTGTACTAATTTCTTTATTCTTGTGTGTTCCTAAAACCCGGCCTCATAGCTCCATGATGTAGGTAAGCTAATGAACGAAGTCAAGCAAGCTCTCTTTTGTGCCTAAAAGAAGGGCCGACATTTGTCAAGGGCCTAACTTAGGAATCTGTTTAGTGCTACAGCCATCCCTATTAGCTTATGTACTTATTTAATCATTCTTGCACTCTAAACAGCTTATATGGCTTAGATTTGATTTGGGTTGGCTTCTATATAGTGGTTATTGACTAAAAAATTGAGGAACGTCCCTGACCCCACACCGAAAGCGTTCTTGGCTGTGTTAAGCCCAAATTTGTGTACCTTGAGGATCTCAAACATTCCTTGTAGGTTAACTGTGTGCCCTTCTTTCTCCTTAAATTTTACCACTATGCCGTCAATATAGGCCTCCATAGTTTTTTCCAAAATGCTGCTAAACATTTTAGTTAACATCCTTTGGAAGGTTACACCAGCATTCTTGAGTCTGAATGGCATGACTTTGTAACAATAAGTCCCCCTCGAAGTGAGAAACATCATCTTTTTTTATCGGTATTGAGCATAGCAATTTGGTGGTAAGCTCGGCAGGAATCTAAAAAGCTCATTCGTTCATGCCTCGCAGTGGATTTCACCAGTTGATCAATCTTTAGCAGTAGAAAACTATCTTTGGGGCAAGCTTGGTTGAGGCTGGTGAAGTTGACGCAAACCCTCCATTTACCATTCTTTTTTTTTACCACCATAGTATCAGATAGCCATTCAGGGTATTAAAATTCCCAGATGGTATTATCCTCCATCAATTTTTTTACCTCCTCAGCAACTACCTCAGCATGGTGTGAGATCGACGTTCTGCCATGTTGTTTCACCAACTTACGGGTTAGATTGACATTTAAGGCATGGAAGTTGAAAGCTAGGTCGATTCTTAGCATGTCATAAGGGGTCTATATGAATACCTCAATGTTGCTTTTAAAAATTAAAGCATCTCAAATTTCTCTTCCTAGACCAAAGTAGAACCTAGTAAGAAGAACTTCTTTGGATCTTCTGGATCAAGTGGGATGGAATCTAGGTCTTTAACTGCTTTGTCCCTGATTTTGCATCCTATATCCTTGAGGATGGGTTGGTCGACTACCTCGATCACCTGCACCTACTCGGTAACTAGCTTTGTCTTCAAAGTGGCAATGTAATTTAGTCTCATATGTATTACCCCCACTTCTGCCTTAGGAGGGTAATGATGGGTGGGTTCGATAGGAGTCTTAATAAACTTCCTGGTGGTGGACGTACCATCTGCCTACATTGCCAATATAAGATGTTTGTGGCTAAATGAGTTGGGATCAGGACATTTTCTCCCAAGTTGAGCTTCTTGAAGATGTCATAATACATGATCTTAGCCAAGCTCCCCAATCCACTAGTATATATCCTTCTAGCTAGGGTTGTGCAATAACCCACCTAACTCACCCAATCCTTTACTTGCCCGCTCCACATCGACCCACTAAGATTGTTTTAAAATATCACAGTAGGTTGGATAGGTTATGCCAAATATATGTGGGTTGAATATGGATAGAGGTTTAATAAACACCACCCGCCCTATTAATCAACCTGCCCACCAGTACATTTGTAGACTAATTTGCCTAATCCATCCACAGACAACTAGCCTATTGCGTTCCTTTCTCAGTTCCACTCGCCACATGACATTGTACGCGCACTCTCTCTCTCTCTCTCTCTCTCTCTCTCTCTCTCTCTCTCATATAGGGTTACGACTAGTGGCGCTATCGCCTCATCGCCATCCTCACCGGCTGTTGGCTTATGCTTCGTAGTTCCTTCCTCAGTTTCTCTCATCCTCTGCTGACTCTGATCTAGGGTTAGGTAGCGGCGCCGTCGCCTCATCGCCACCGCAGTCGCCTCACCGCCACCCTTATTGTCCACTGTCATTGGCTATCGCGAACACATATTTAGCAGGTTCTCTCTCTCTCTCTCTCTCTCCCATTTTATCTACGATTAGCCAATTCTGTTAAATGTCCTTGCCTTGGTGTATCCTCATGGGTTATAGGATAAAATAAGATTTTATCTACGATTAAACGATTCTATTATTGTGCATAAAATAGGATTTTTCTTTCTTTTTTATCTTCATTGAAGTTTCATGGAATTTGCACTATTTTAAGTGTTTTTGCTGGTGAAAGTTTTGTACTATTCTGTTACTAGAATTGAATACTTTTCGCATTATTTTGTTGCTTGAACTATTCATTTTTGTACTTTTTGTTGTTGAAATTTGCACTGCTTGAATTTGCATTGTTTGTTTGCACTAGAATTTGCATTGTTTTGCACTATTTGTTGCTAGAATTTGCAATGTTTGAATTTGCATTGTTTGTTGCTGGAGTTTGTACTGTTTGGATTCGTTAAGAAAAAAGAAAAGAAAATTAGTTTATGGCTAATTATCTTTTTTTCCTGGAACCCTCTACAAACTTCTTTATTACAATAACTATGTTATTTTGTGTCATAACAACAAACGTACAATGCAGAGCAACCCAAGGTGGGGATTTGATAAGAAATGCCAGTTTATGGATAAGCTGGTGTGGGAGGTTAGCATTACAAGTAAGCACAATTATGGCTTTATCATGTTGATTGTAGCATACTATCGTGTGAAAATAAAAGTGAATGTGAAGGTAAGTTCAGAATTTCGATCAATCAATAACGAAAGATTATCAAGGGGCATTGATTTTCAAGTGGTGGACGTAGGGATGATCACTCTCTATAGTATATTATCGTGACAATATTTTTGGTGATTACATATAGGATTAGTTGATATTTGAATAAAGTATTTATTTAGTTTTTAAATCACCAACTCGTCCAATTCGTTATTACAAAACCACCAAAAAAGCATTTAATTCATCAATTTTTAAAAAATGGGTGGTTCAACGTGGCTTGGGATTTTTTATATGGCCATAAATGGTTTGATTGATAGATTTGCATTCAATCCGCATAGCACCCACGCACACCCATACTTTTAACGTTGAACCCTGATAAGTTAAGGGAGGCTACCAAGGCATTGTTATGGTGGTGTTAGACCCTCTCTGAGTCTTCTTATATGAATGAAATTCATGTGAACCTTGACTTTGGCCTGGGCCTCTTGACCCTTGGTTCTATCTACATAACAACTTTTATGTGGTGCACCTTCTAGATATGCCCCTATTCTTATTCTTCTAGCTTGGATCCACTAACCTATGAATCACAATAATGTCCTTCGATGGGAAGTTCTAAACGGATGCTTGGCTTGTGGTGCTTCGATTGGTATGTCCTTCATGGTGTCTTTGTTAACAAACTCGTTGAGGTGTCTTTACGTCAATAGATCTTTTAAGTGTTGCTTGAGTGACTTACACTCCTCCACCTGGTGTTCCATTTCCTTATGGTAAAAGCATCTCCATTTGATCCCCTACTTGATGGTTGCCTTTATGGCTTCTTTAGATATCATTGGGGTCTGTGCAAAGTAAGGCATGTCTTTGATTTGAAGAAAGATTTTGTAGATCGGGTCTTTGAATATTATGTTAATTGTTTCCATTGGATTCACCACCTTGGCTCCCAGCTTGATTAGCTCCCATGCCATCTTTCTTCTTCTCCTTGCCTGACCTTCTAGGACTGGATCCTCCTTCGTTGACTTTGACGTGGTCGATGTCTTCCTCTACCCTAATATATTGCTCAATCCTAATAATGAGGTTCAAGACGTCCTTAGGTGGATTCTTAGTAAGAGAATCCAATAGCTTACTCCTTGGTAAAAAATCATGCTTAAACGAGGCCACTACCAACTCTTCATTGGAGAGCTCAATATCGTTATACATCTCTCAATACTTTATGGTGTATTCGCATAAAGGCTCTTTCTTCTCTCTCCTTATAGCTAAGAGACATTCAATCTCTTTTGAAATCTTCATATTTATAATAAATTATGCCACGAAAGATTTAGACAGCTCCGCCCAACTGACCACCGCAGTGGGAGCTTGTCGAACCACCTTAATCTAGCCTCACTGAGGCTCAACGGGAACCTTACACATTAATGCATCGTTTCCACTCCACAATGTCATCATTTGTCTAAAGTGGCTTATGTGCGAGTGGGGTCTGAGCGTCCATCATAAGGGGTGGATTTTAGCAAGGTAAAACTCCTAGGGGGCTCTATTAACTCCCCGTGTTTGGTGAAATGAGTGGTGATCAATCTTCCTTTATAGTTCGACTTGGCTTGGGGTCTCTATCCCTCGGCTCTTAGACGACGATTGCATCCTTACCAATTTGAGAGCCATTCCCTTATGTTGGTACCCCATGCATTGTGGAACGAGAGCCACTTCATCGTCTCGATGGTCTCCAACTGCATTTCTCCTTTGTGGGGTATAGCAGCTCCCCTCATTACTTGAACTTTGGTGGATCGAGGTAAACTCATTTACTATCCGTCGTAGTTCTTAATCCACTCTTAGCCTCACCGAGGTAAACTCATTTCCAATAGGTTGATCAGTGATAAATGCCGGAAGGCCACTCTGACGGTCAAGTTGGTATGCTTAGGGTCTGATAGAGGAAAATAAAGCCAAAGAAACAATAGAAATTCAATTTGACACAGTTTTAGGAAGGAATCTTCTATACCTTGTGACCTGAATTGGACCCCTTTATATAGCGACTAAGGGACATGCCCCTTTTGGAGGCTCATGATGGGTTAATTCCCATTGGGAGCCTTGCCCTCCAAATGGAATAGGTCCGACCCATATTCCCGGTGTGTAGAAGTGGACTTGCAAGTTTGGTCCTTTCGTCATTAATGCCCTTAGCTTGGCCATGCTACCCACATTACTGCTTCTAACTCGGCTACGCTACCCACTAATGCTCCTAGCTTAGCTACACTACCTTTATTAATGTTGTGGAGCTCAACTCTGGTAGTCTGTACGTGCCGGGCTCCAAGAGTCATTGGTCGTCCATGGGCCCAGCATGGGATGGCCCATGCGGTATGCCTTCCACTATATTAGGCCCAGTGAGTCAACTGAAGATCCGACCCATGTTGGATCTATACCTCTTCAATAAACATATATTTTAAAAATAAACACTTGTAAATAAACATTTTTGTAGAAAGTTGTGAAACATATATTTTTGTCTAAAAAGTATTTTCATATAAAAAGTACATATATGTTTGAAAATTTAAACTTACCCCTAAGTGTGAGTGCAATTAGGAATGGTAATAAATTAGGTATGTGTTGTGTCTTCCGTGTCCCAAATCTTATTGACGTAGGGGCGTAGAAGAAAAAAAATCAAATAGTGAGGAATGTGGGGTTTAGGAAATATTAGGAGTAGTATGTTAATTTTAAAAATAATATTATTGAGAATAAAAGATGATATATACATATATATATATATATATATATATATATA
>JAOTRH010086170.1:0-16854 GCA_034768845.1 Heliamphora exappendiculata | reverse complement strand
CTGCTTATGCTATTATCACTTCATTATTTTCAACTTCTTCATTTTATATTGCACTATTATGAAGTGCATGTCTATACTAGGCGGAAGTTGCAGCAGGAACTATGAACCTGAATGGGACACTTACTGTTGAAGTACGAAAGCCAGGTGGCGAGACTGCCATGGGAGACATTGTTCGATTGGTAGAAGCAGCTCAGAGTAGAGATGCTCCTGTACAGCGGTTGGCTGATAAGGTCCTTTTATTGTTGTTGTTGATTCTTCCTGGTTGCCTATCGTTTTACCTGTGAAAATGCAAGGGTGGATGAGATTGATTGCTTGTTAGTTACGTGACACTTACAATGGGGAATTTCCTGTTGTTGGGTAACTTTCACTGATCTCCCCTGGTCAGAGTAGTCAAACAAATGCTTATTGATGGGTCTGGTCCACTATAAATTTTACCCTTTGCTTATTTGTGAAAAGATTTTAAAAAAAAGTGTATTATTTGGTGAAATGAAAATGACATTCATTACCCAAAAAAAAGTGACATTCATATCCTTTCATCCACGTTGAAAATTTCTTCATACAAAAACCGGTTTATGCAAGCTATTAAGTCTGTCTACAGTAGCGAACAAAGTCTCATAAATGCAACATAGGGCTATGGCCACTCTTGATTCATGTGACGTAGAACATGAGAAAAAGAAGAGGGATGAATTTGAAACGTTAAATGAGCACACCTTGGGATTTGTATGTTACTGTTAATTGTCAAGAAGTCATGGAGTCAAAATTCCTAATTTTGGAATCATTGTCCTAGTAGAATTAGGAGAACCAACAGTCTATAAATACATATGTGAGCTTTCTGTTCATTAGAGAATGAAGATTTTGAGAATCTGTATGAAACTTTTGTGGCAAGTGGCTACTGAGTTATTTTTTTTTTCCTTTTCTTTGGGGGGTGGGGGGGCTGTTACTCCTGAACTTCTTCTCACAGACAATATTATAGAGTTAACTCCAGAACAATTTCTTTTTTGTCTCCCAAACGCCACTGAATGAAGCCTAAATAAACCTTAACCATTGTCTTACGATTTGGCCTTCAAACTAACAACAAAACCCCATAAATAATTGCTGTCCACAGTTTCCAACACCACTTTCTTTCCCCCCTTTCTCCTACCCTTTAAAACACAATTTGTAGGAGTTTTCCATAACCTACACAAGCCATAATTCCTATTGTAGGCATCATTAGGTCAAGTTTCCTAGAGCTGTTCTACGTCCGAGTTACGTGTCAAAGAACCAGAACAACCAACATTCCCGAAACTTTCAACATCTTGCCCACAGTTAATGGGAGCAGCTTGAAGGCCATTATCCATTCTCAGCCAAGCTCTGCAGTCCTGGTCCTGGATGATCGCACATACCCGACATTACTTAGCCAAGACCTGCACTGACACCCTCACTATCCATGTGACCTCATTGCTTTTGACCAACCATACCACCTGTGAAAACCTCTACACTCGTTCCAAACGCCCTTCTTGTATCCTCTACCTACCAATGACCTTAATAGCCGTGATGGGTTAGATATGATACATCACCTGCACATGATGAAATCATCAGATGCCATTATATGTAACCCAAAATCAGAGCCTGATATATTTTTGGACAACTTTTTGTTCATCTCCAAAAAGTCTGACCAAAATCCAGTGAAATTGTTTTAGAAATTACAATTGGATTCTTATGGTTCTCAACTTCTCATAAAATAGGTATCATCGAGAAAGTGAAATAGCAGACTAACCGTGCTCTAGAACTTCATTGCTCTTTTGCATGGTCAATAATGTTACATGTTGTAAGCTTTTTCCCCTCGAGTTCTTCCTAGACAAGCTTTGGGGATACTATTGTACCTTATTTAATACAATATTTCATTCCAATCCAAGCCAGAAAAAAAAAAAAAATCCAACATCAATCAAAAAGCATCAGACCATATGATCATTGACCTTTTATATGTTTCTCTACACCTCGCACAAGTGGATGTTAGGTCATCGATCTATCAGGTAGTAGGAGTTATTTTTTCAACTTCAACCTTGTTTCCAAATATAATACTTCCCGCAAACCATGGTTTCAAAAACAGTGTTATGTAACGGTATTGGCTGTTACACAACGATTTTGGTGGTAAGCGATACACGATATGGCCAATTTTGTGCTGTGAAGGAAAATCGCATGTGTTGGCATTACTTTACGGTAACGGCATTATGTAACGGATGTTAAGGGGCCATTATGGCCGTTAAAGCAAGAAAACTCCCTGATTTTGTCCAGAAAAGCAAAAAAAAAAAAAATGATTTTCAGTCCAAAAAAGCTTACTTGAAGGGCCTAAGCATACTAATTTCCCTCTTGTTAACTCGAATTTTGCTTCGTCCTCTCATCTTGGCTCGAATCTAATTGCCTGACGATGCCTATAAAATTAAAGAATATTTCTCTGCTTATCAAATGAATAATAATATGGGCCACCATCCACTAATTTGAAATTCCCTCTCTATGTATGTAGTGATTTTCCCCCCTTTTTGCTGGAAGAGGCAATTCTATTTCAGAAAATCATAGCAAAAGGCGGGGTAATTTTGGTTCCCACTTCCCAAATATTAAAGGAAAATGAGGTCCCTGTAATAAACCAACCTCAAGAATGGTTAAGTTGATTTAAACAAAAAGTAATCATATTGCTAGAAAATCCTTAAAAAAAGATGATGTTAGGTTGAGAATATTTTGGGGTATGATGTTTGGCTTAGACAAGTGAATACGCGTCTAATTTTGTGCATCAGTGGCCTGCACGTTTGTATCTTTTGCTTCTTTGAAGCGGCATATCTTTTGCATTTTGGAGTTCTATCACCACAAATCTGCAATATATAGTATCATGTAAGAATTATAATATTCTAATTCAAAATATAGATGCTTTCTGAAAAACGATTAATATGATAAATGTAGGTACAATAGAAGAAAACTATATTTTCCAAATAGGTTTTGCCTTCTCTAAAGTTATGTCCCATGGAGAAAACACAGACATGGATGCAGGCTACAGATTTCCCATGATATGGACAAGTTGAAAGTGCAAATATACCAAGATGAATAATTCAGTTATATTCTCAGATGTCCTTTACAAATGATTAATATGATACTTGTAGGCACAATGGAAGAAAACTATATTTTCCAATTAGGTTTTGCGTTCTCTAAAGTTGTCCCATGGAGAAAACACAGACATGGATGCAGGTTGCAGATTTCACATGATATGGACAAGTTGAAAGTGAAAATATACCAAGATGAATAATTCAGTTATATTCACGGACATGCTTTACATGCACACCCACAGCAGAAATTAAGGGCCTTTACTTCTCACGGCCTTCTTGTTCATTGTCTTGGATTAATTCATGCAATTTCCCTATGCCTTCTTCTTTTTATATCCCTAATATATTTTACTAAGTTTGTTTTCAAAAATATTTCAGTTGACGGCGGTATTTTAAGATTGTTTAGCCTTATATGGCTGGGTGAATGCCCTTTCGGTGTGATTTGATATTTTTTGAAATTTTGGAGGCGAACACATATGTGCTTACAGAAGTGGTCAATAGGCCAAACTCTTGTGACTATGTACCAATAAAAAATTGCCATCCTGTGAATTAATCAATCAGTATGCAATTCCTATATCTGAACATGATGATATATGTGGAGAACCTTCGGAAACAACATTTCTATTGGTTAAAAGAACGCAGGGAAATTTGCTTCACTGATCCACTAAACAAGAGTTAGTAGAAGACTCAAGTAACTCAACCTACAACTAAACCCTAGATAATTGTAATCGGCTGTCAACCTTCTCTTGTCTAGATCTCTGCTTCTCGCGGTTTTGATTGTAATTGATTTAACACTAAAGTGATTAAAGTGCTTATGTGTATGTGGTTTTGCTCTCAGAAGATAGCAAAACAAGTCTCTTTGTGAATGTATATGGACAGATTTTGGAGTGGTAAAATGGATCGAAAATCAAGGTCTATCCCTCATAAGCGGGAATGTATGAATACGGACTTCGGGGAGAGATGGATGAACATTTAGCTCTGATACAAATTTATGGAACTATAGTTCTCACCTCTTCTCTATAACTACATGACACTACATCACACTATTACAACATCGATTATATCTATTTATAGCTCTTCACTGAACAAGTACTACCCATCTATATGTACAAACTTATCTTCTAATTTTAATGCTACAAGGCACTTATGTTTTTACTAGCACTCCACGCCTTTAACACGCACATACTACAATGACATCTGAGGAGATTTTCTCATCTTCCTTAAGATGAGAAGTCTCATGGGATATGTATGCACAAGGCAAGTCACAACCAAGTCATGCTCCAAAATAACTATATGTCTATTAGACTAGTAAAGCTACCCTAGTTATAGTCAAACTAGATAAAACAAAACCTGCATGATTTCCAAAAAGATTGCAAGTCCACTCAAGAAACTAAGGGGGGTGACAAGTACCCGTCCCAGAACTTTGCTCTACTCTCCTGCAGACCAGCCCGCTTGAGGTGCCTTCGAGTGGCCTCCAAGCCGGACGCTAAATTTGGCAATTTTTTATTAAAGGTTTAATTCAAAATTATACGAGCTGTGGAATCGTCAATTACTAGCATTGGGAAGTGAATATGTTTTTTTTAAAGTTGTTTTAAGTCATTAACACACTAGGACAAAATAGACATTATTCTAAGTCAAGTTGTGACACTAAAGCTCGTGTTCTAGACTAACATGGTATGCTCATGCTGTTTTACACTTTTACATAAGATGAAATGGGAGCGTGCATTGTCTTGTCACTGAAGATCTTGAAACGCACAATAAGATGCTCAGATTAGTTCTCTAACCTATGCATTGTCTTGTCACTGAAGATCTTCACACACTCTAAGATGCTCGAACTAATTCTCTATCCTAGATACCTAGTCAAATGTGTTGTCTGTGAAAGTTGCCAGCACACTAAATCCTGTAAAACTTCATTTGGCTTGGCAAGGAATTATTTGATTGCAGCATGGATTTGTCTTATTGCATTGAATTGTTTTTATTAAGAATTGCATACAAGAAAATAACTAAGGGGAGAAGGGGGAAGGACAGGAGGGCTGATTTAGAGTATGTTTGTCTTTTCCTTTAGTTCTAGTGTAACAAAAAGCCAAAACTCCCTCAATGATAAGAAGATAAGTTAATTTAACTATTTTTCTGGTGATTGTACTTGGCATCTTAGCTTTTGTGATGTAATCCTGGATAAATCCTTTTGTGGAAGGTTTAAGTAACATTCTTACTCTGACCAAATATAATCAATAGGATGAATTTTTCTAAGAAGCAGTTGCCTTCTTTGTAATGGCTTAGTTCTGGATTAGTGTTATTTAATTTTTCCGAGAACGTATCTTCATCTTTTAGTGATATTGCCATTGGTTTGCTAGGTGGCTGGGCACTTCACTTATGGAGTAATGGCACTCTCTGCTGCCACATTTGTGTTCTGGAACCTTTTTGGTGCACGAATTCTACCAGCAGCTCTTCATCATGGAACTCCAGTTTCCTTGGCGCTGCAGCTGTCTTGCAGCGTTCTGGTATGATAATCTGATGTTATATTAAAACTTAAGTGTGCATTCTAAACTTTTCCTTCCCCATTAAGGAAGTTCACATAAGTTGGTGCTCGGAGCTGTTTCTTTGTAACCATATGCTATGCAATTGCAAGCTCTTTGATTCACAATGACAATTTATATCCACATTAGATAAGCTTCCAAGAAAAATTATTATTCTATTATATATGTGAACTATATTGATTCTAAACTCTGTAACAGTGCCCCTTTATCTCTCTTTCCTTGCGCTTTAACTTTCCAAAACAAATCTCATAAACCACTCTTAACTTGGGGATTCAGTCTGGCTGTGGCCCTACTTTTTCAATGGCAGCACTAGGCAAGGTGACTGCTGTTCAACCAGCCAGGGATGACAAGAGCTAGACCAGCCAGCTGTAGTAAATTTTTTAGCTATATATTGTGACTACTTGTTTGTTTTTTGTTTTGTTTTTGTTTCTGTTTTTGTTTTTTTCTTTTTGGGTTGGGAGTGGGGGCGGGAAGTATAGAAAAGGGTAAAGTATATACTGTAGGGTGATGGTTTAATTTTACAAAGCTTACGAGACTTATCAGAGGATGCTGCATCTGGATGGGTTGGGCTTCTTTTCTCATTATGTGGAAAGAGATAATGGGGTAGGAAACTAGTTTTCTGGAAGAGAAATATTAACATCATTCAAGGATTGCAAATTTGCAATGATGACAAAGAACTAGGTCTGGATGGGATGACAATGACTTTTCCTTTGAGTGGTTGGAGTATGGTCACAACAAACGTTACGGAAATGGTGCAATAATCGTATTGTTCCTATGCTAACAACTATTCTTACTGGAGTTACTACATTGTTTGCCATTTTGACAGGAATCCCCATTGCATGCCTGATATGTCACAAAGTTTTTTTTTTGACTGCACGAACCAAAATCTCAACAGTTCAATTATTATCTGCCTAAAAAAATTGGAAGTGCTATTTCTCCTTCACTATATGAGTCCTTTGTTATTGTCATCTCTAAAGATTTGTGCTTTGCTTTGTTAGCCTTATACTTTTGACAATTTCTCTTCAAATTGCCCTCCCTCTCACAATAGTAGCATGCCATCTTTTGGAATTGATTCTTGACCAATTCTTGATTCCCTTTGTTGGCCTTTAGTTTAGTTTTCCCTTTCTTGCCAAGATTACCTTCCTTTCTTGTTCTTTTAATTATTCTTTTACATTGTAAACCTACATTGATTAGTATAAATACATGAGGCTATCCCTCTTTGGGTTTATGCCAAAATTTCTAGAATTCTTTTTGGTATTAGAGTCAATCCTCCATAAAAAAAACCCACAAAAACCCTCTATCAAACCTCATCATCCAACCCCATCACCATCAACACTCCAATCGTGACCTATAGAGGACCAGAGGTTCAACCTCCATTCCAACCGACAATCACCTTCTCTCCTCATCACGGCCCTCATCAAGCCCATCCTAACCCTAGATGCCATTGCCTACAACCACCGTAGATCGCGACCACTGGAAAACCCTCGACCAATCATAAGGAAAACCCTCGACCAACTATCCCCGTCGACCCCCATCAACCAACCCTAATCCGCGTCACACGTCCCTGGTGCTATCGACCTATGTGGTTCTTTCTGTGGTTTGACCCCGTGGATTTGAATCGTTGATCTAGTTTCCTTCCCCGTTGTGCTGAGTATGAACTTGGTGCTGATTTGGTTCTTTGTGGTTCAAGCACCAAATTTTTGTTTTGCTAATCTTGTTCTCGGCTTTGGGCTCGACTAGTTCTGTTCTCGCTGATTTACTATTGTGGTAAATATATATTTTTGCTCTTCATATCTCTTTGGGGCTACTTTTTTTTTGCGGCAGCAATGTTCTTGGACCTGCCGCTTCTTTGGTAGTATCTTTTTCTGCACAGTACAACTCCAAGTGACAAAAGTGTGCTTATGTCATCTCAATTAGATTTTTCTCTTTCAACATGTGCTTGATCATCGTATTACTAGCGTGTTATTGAATGGGAAAAAAATTGTTATCTGGAATCGCTCTATTTGCCTCGACCTTGGGGGCAAAGGCAAGTCTAGTTAGCTATTGGAGACTGACAAGCCACCACTAGAGAATGAGCTTAAGCATGCCCAATGGGATATTAAGAATTACACTATTCTGGATTGGTTCTTCAATTCTATTGAAGATCGTGTCTACAACATGTTCATGTACCACGATATTGTTTATCATTTATGGACTACATTGATATAGAGGTATGTTCATCCCTATAATGATGCCCACATTTTTTAGCTGGGTTAATAAAATTTTTTATTTTTTTTTTGAAAAATAGAATAATAACTAATAGATAAGTTTCAAATATTTTAAATGCAATATGTAAAAGCTAATTAACTACACAAATTATGAAATGAGTTAGCATATAAGATCCTTTTAAATATTCTTTAACATTATGATGATAATTGTTAAGTATTTTGAAAAACTATAACTCAATTGATTTTGTGTAAAATTAGGTATAAGAAGGTTACTAATCCCACAAATCACGGAATGGATTAACTAACAGGATTTGATTTGAGAAATTAGATATAAAAAGGGAACCAATCCCACAAATTGTGGAATGAGTTTACCAATAAAGTTTTTTTTTTCTTTATAAATAAGGAGCCCAATAGCATGATATATAAATATTTTTAAAATAAAAATTTGAGACGATTAAGGATTTGAGCTTTCACATGTATTCTCACAAAAATCCCATATATATATATATGTATGTATGTATTGATAGATAGATAAATAGGGACTTGTTTTTCTGCAATGGTATTTGATATAGTTGAGTAATCCGTAGTCTTATAGACGAGTTGAGAACAAGAGATGGATACACATATAAGAAAAAAAATATCAAATAGTAGGGGAAACAGGTACACTATCACGGGCTCAAATGTGGGATATTTTTGTCTTACTTATGTAATCACTATTAACTCTAGTGGATTATTTTTTTTACATTTGAACGTAGGCAATTCGTGCAGAAATACAAAAAAATTGTCTTATTTTTCTTTTTGGGGTGTGCGTTAGTTTTAGTGTGTGCGTGGGTCTTAAAACTCAACCTGCGGTTCTAAACCAAACGAAATCAAATAGTTTTATCCTAATCAATTGGGGTTGGTTACATGAATCCTCTTACACTTTGGATTCGTGTTCGTAGAGATTTTTGACGGGTTTTTTAACGTACTAGTTGTCAGCTATCCAACACAACCTTTCTCATGGTTTGAGATTGGCTCTGTAAGAGACAAGATTTTAAACACTACGCAGGCGGAGTTAGAACTCAAGTTGTTGTTATTGCACAAATAAATAGTTTTGATCTCGTTCGCATAGATCAAGAATATTTTTTTGTCTGCATAAGAAAAGAAAAAAATTATGTCGTGTGTTCACAGTGGAGAAAAAATACTCGTAACAAAGGAAGACGTGAAGCTAGTGCAGAGCAGTGCATTGTTTGGGAAGTAAAGTGATAAATGCAAGTACAAATAAATCAAGTTTCTTGAATTTAATGACGCACAAGAATCACACGAAAAAAGGTGGTTGTTTTTATTTGCTTTGATGGCCGCATAGAATGAAATAAAGGCAACTTGGGAAGAACTTTTGGTTGTTAAGCTTGGCTTGGGTTACAATCTAACATTACATGGGCATTAAAGCTTTGATAGTTTAGAATTCTTCTGCTATATCAGTGAGTATATATAGTTTAAAAATTCAAGGGCATAGTGCTTTTCAAGGTTTTGAGGCGCTGTAGTTCCATAGGTACTGTCATAAATTTTAAATTCTGAACAGATTGATGCGGTCAGATAGATCGGAGGAGATTCAAAAGGATCAAACATGATCAAGATTCAAGGGCCATCAGGATAGATCAAGTTCAATCAGAGGTGGTCGTTGTTTGTAAGGTGTGGTAATTGTCTGATAAAGCAGACAGTGAGAAAAGTCCTAAAACAGAATGGCAGGGAAGACTTCTGGTTTTGTGATTGAAAAATGAACTTTACAACGGTCACAAAAGATTTCACCTTATGGAAAACCTGCTTCGATCTTGTACAACCCAAACCCACCACAATGCCAATTGTAAGCGGTCTTAGACCAAGTTTCCTATAATTCTCGTACACCAGGATTACTAGTTGTTTACCTCAATAAAGACTTTTAAGGTCTTGTTATAGTTTGCATCACTAGTTGTATATTTACTTATTTCAACTTGGCAAACCTCTGTTAGTTGACTACATGAATCTATTTCCTTTAGTTGCCTCTATTAGAATAGAAGGATTTTCTTGATAAATATCAAGGCAAAGCCTCAATCTATATTCTTCTTAACCTTCCTATATTTCTTTTTCGGCCCTCAATGTGGATCAAGTCACTCCTTATAAGTGCCTTAATTGGTATATGGTGCACATCTCCATTCCATCTTAAATGCATTTACCTCATTTCATTTTCAATTGGTGCCAATTCTAACTTTTTCCAAATGCATTCATTGCGTACTTTATCTTTCTTGTAACCTCATTCATCTATGTTAACATTTTCATTTCAAATATACACATTTTTAGAACTTTTTGCTTCTTAACTACCAAATAGTTTGGATAGTACATCATAGCAAATCTTTTTGCAATCTGGGTCCTGTTTGAGATAATTGGTTATTTGCTTATTTGATTTTGCTTATTTTCGTCTTTAGTGAACTTTTTTCATCATTTAGTCAAACTATTATACTTTGTGACTTTTTTTATTGAGACGAGTTGGAAAAGTAAATATTTTTGATAAAATATAAAAAAAAGCTCAGAAAAGACAAAAATAAGTCAATAAACCAAATTTTATGTTGCTTATTTCATCTTTAGTAGACTTTTTTCATCTTTTGACAAAATGTTTTTTACTTTTTGGGTTCATCTCATCCAGAGAATTTGAAAAAGTAAAAAAAATAGTCAAAATATAAAAAAAGTTCAGAAAAGACAAAAATAAGCAAAATTCTCGACATTTAGCCCAACACTTTTGATAAGATTCCTTTTGTTACACAACACTTTTGATGTCCTTTTCCATTTCATCCATCTTGCATTAATTCTATAGGTTACATCGTCTTAAAGTTTGTCCTTTACAAATGGTTGACCAAGATAGCGAAATGGTTCCTCTTAGGTATCTCTTGCCCATCAAGATTTACTTTATTGTTATTATTATTAGTATTTTTTTTATAGAAATTATACTCCTATCTTATTGTACGCTCAAACTTTCAGGTTCTAAAGTGTCTCTTCACAAATTTGGCTTAAATTTCTCTCCTCTTGTCTCTCAACTGAAACTATATAATTTCCGAAAAGGAGTTTTTTTTTTTTTTTTTTCTGTTTTTCTGAAAGTTCCTAGCAAGTTCAATCCACACAACGCAAAAGGTAAGGAATTGATGATGGTTCTTGATTTAAGCATGTTATTTTTGGAAACTTACTTTATCCTTACCTTTTACGTATAACAAAAAAAGTTTCTCCCCCTATTATTGTCCGACTAATCTCGGCTCCATCAAACTTATCCTTAATTACTTTACCTCCACTTATAAATCTCTCCACTGCAACTCTAAAAGGATTCTATCATATGCTTTTTCTAGTTGTTTAACACTATATGAAGGTATTTTTGTTTTCTTTTTAACCATATCCTTGTCTCATATCTTAATATCTTTTCAATTACTCTCTTCCCAAGTTTCATTGCATGAATCATAGGTTTAATTCAACAATAATTGCTGCAGATATTGCTTTTGTTTTTATCCAATCAATGTAGTGCTTCTCCATTCATCAGGCATCTTTTTTGTATGATAGATCTTATTAAATACCCTTAGCCAGTTGTCACTCAAATGCTTCTAAACTTCAGTAAAAACACTATCTGGTCCTACAACTTTTCTTATTTTTAATTTCTTCATATCCTTCTTACCCCCACTTATCTAATTTTGGGAATGAATCTATAACTTATATTATTACTTGAATCATTAGCTCTTTTACCATCAAGTTGCCCAAGTGGTTTTCATTAAAGAGCTTTTCAAAATCACTTCTCCTCCATTCCTTAATCTCATCTTTCTAGCACTCTATGATTCTCACCCTTAATGCACTTAAAAGTCTCTACCTCGTCATTTTCCTATTCTAGATTTTGTTCTTTTGTTTTTTTCACCTCCCCAATGTTTTCAATAAGTACATATCTATCCATCGTTTATGTTTAACTAGATAAAGATCATCATATGCATTGTGAGGGTTGTCATTTTGTCTAATAGTGACAAAAATTAGGTGTACCCAGTTGACGACTTTGAGTGTCCTTGATCAAGGGAAATGCACATTAGGTATGCTTTCCCTTTCTTTCCCTTTTTTCTGTTTTTTTTTTGTTGTGCACGAGTTTATGAATATTTCTTAAGAACTAGAAGTGTAGATGAGTTAGCCCCTGCTTGGTTTTACTTGAAAGTTGCCTTTTTATTTTGGTTAAAAAAGCCAGCTATTAACCTATACCGTTTGGTTTCTCTAAAAATTCAACTAATTTTTTTTCATTTCTTTTTCCAAGAAAAAAAGGCTAACACAACCCAAAACACTTTAATCTTTTTTCAAGTAAAATTACTACATACTCTCAATTAAAAAAGTCAACACTCCTCACAAAAACAAAAAAAGTAAGGACATATTAAACATTTTAATAAAAAGAAAAAAACTACTATAAAAATTATCCCAAACAATCTAACCTTTTGTTTTATTCTTCTTTCTTCTAAAAATGCTAAATCTCTTAAAAGTCAAGCTTTTTAGATATCCCAAACGGGGCTTTAATGTAGCTATGTTGGTGTGTCCGATACATTGAGCTGTCTTTTGATAAGTGTAGTTTTATGATGAAGTTGAAACTATTGAATTTGGTTGAAATCTGATTTTATCATGATTGATCCCACCAAGAATTATGACCGTGTTTTGTTGTATTTATTGCTTAGCATGCCTATCATTATGCTCCTGTTGCATCTTTATCATCGAAGCCTTCTTTTTCCAAAGCATTAGTTAAACTATAATTTCTGGTCGCAGGTTGTCGCTTGTCCGTGTGCACTCGGCCTAGCAACACCGACTGCTGTGTTGGTATTAATTTGTGAACAGAAATCTTACTTGTGTGAATGGTTGATATGGTTAATATGGTTTGTGTGACTTTTGCACTTATTCTTGAACCCCCATTTAATTGGTCTAGTAAATTTACAGGTCGGAACTTCACTAGGGGCTACAAGAGGATTGCTTGTGCGTGGTGGAAATGTCTTAGAAAAATTCTCAATGGTGGACACTATAGTATTTGACAAAACAGGGACGCTGACAATTGGCAGACCTGTTGTGACAAAGGTTGTGACACAGGGATGTGGGAATGATAAAGATTCACAGTTGAGTATAGCAAGAAGTAACTGTTATGATTTGAATTATTGTAATGGGAAACTGTGTTCAAAGTTGTGCTTGTTGATATTTAGTTCTTAGTTGCCAATGTGGGAAACGAAAGCGTGAAACGTATTCAAGAAATATGGTGGGATTAGGAAGGGTGAAATAAGATTAAGGTACTTATATAAATTTATTGAGAATCTTAGAAATGATAATATAATGTATTAGAATACTTTTATGATCAATTAAAATATTGTTGCTGTACGATATCTATAAAACATATTATAACTATTATATACCATGTAGACAACCTCAATTGATTGGGACTCGGGACAAAGGCTTAGTTTGGTTTGGTTTGGTTAGGTTAGGTTGTGATACTTAGATTTGAGGGCATGAAGGAAATATTAAGAATTATGAGAAAGCATGTTTCTATAATAATTTTTTAAGACTTTCTGACCCTGTTTCCCAGCAGTTCCTCTGTCATGATTTATCTCCATTCTGGAATGAGTTTCTGGAGAAGTGAGTTTCCCCTCTCAAAAAGAGTTGCCTGGTTTCTACGTTTTGCTTTATTTTACTTATTAATTCTGTTAGAATCGTAAAACTTCTTTAAAATCACTGTCATTTTCTACTGAACGTATTTACCAATCACATTTGCTATTAGGTAGATTTTCTCCTTGTGAAATGTCTTCCAGCGTTCGTAGTATGATAGGAACTGAAACAAACTAATTGAAGTAGAAACCCATAGGTACCTACACACCCAATCTTGTATTTGAGGGAACTGGATGGTTAGATTATAAACCTATAATTATCCATCTTCTTATTCTCACCCTTTTTTGCTCTTTAACAAGCTAAGCCATCAGGCATAAAAAACCTCAATTGGATTTGCATAGTTTGACTTGTTTCAGATTATTTAATGTGCATTGACTGCCTACTTTTTTACGACAAGATGGCAATAAAATTAATGCTGTTGCTGACCAAAGTCAAACTGCAGATGGACAGAAGTGGAGGTTCTGAAGTTAGCTGCTGGAGTTGAAGCAAATACTATTCATCCAATTGGGAAAGCAATTGTGGACGCTGCTCGAGCTGCTAACTGTAAGAATGTAAAGGTACATTCTCTAGCCTGACAGTTGTCTTCTTTTCAGCATGGTCATATCTCAATAATTTGTTGTGTGATGTGCATTGTACATGAATGTGCTGAATGTCGATTCCATTGCATTTGGAAAATATTCTGATCACCAGAGTCTACCCATACAACTTTCTGTTAGAATAAAGGGAATTATAGAGAAGAGTGTATCACACCAAAGAAGACCTACACCTATATTTATTAAGAAAAAGAGGATTATAATAACTACTGTGGGTATACCCACATAATACCACGTACCATAATATATATAAATATATTAATCCTTACTATTTAACACCTCCTCTCAAGTTGGAGCATATATATCAATCGTGTCCAACTTGTTACAGATGTAATTGACTCGAGATCCCGACAATGCTTTAGTGAACAAGTCAGCAAGTTGTTCACTAGATCGAACCGACCCAAACCCGATGGTGCCATTCTTATACTCATGACGGATAAAGTGACAGTCAATCTCGATGTGTTTGGTTCGCTCATGAAACACCGGATTCGTGGCAATATAAACTGCAAACTTATTATCGCACCACAATTTAGTAAGACCCATAGGCGGTTCACCTAACTCGGTGAGAAGCTGCCGAACCCGCATAATTTCAGATGTAGCTAATGCCATGTACCTGTATTTTGCTTTTGCACTTGATCTCGATACCACGTCTTTCTTCTTGCTTTTCCACGACATGAGATTCCCACCAACAAAAACAGAGGACCCTGATGTGGATCTTCTATCAATTGGACATCCTGCCCAGTCTGCATCAGAATAGCCCTCAGTACGTGAATGACCCTTGTCACAAAACTGTAGACCGCATCCTTGGGTTGCCGTTGAGATACCAGAGAATACTAACCACTGCATTCTAGTGGGGAGTACGAGGATCAGACATGAATTGACTCACAACGCTGATCGGATAGGCAGTACGAGGATCAGACATGAATTAACTCACAACGCTGACCGGATAGGCAATGCCTGGTCTAGTCATGGTAGTCAAATAATTAAGTTTTCCCACAATTCGTCGATACCTGTCTGGATGAGGAAACGCATCACCTTCACCAGGAAGAAGTTTCATACTTGGATCCATCGGAGACTCCACACTTTTTGCATTCAGTAAACCGGCATCACGCAGAATGTCAATCACATATTTCTTTTGAGAAATAAAGATTCCATGCTTACCTCTAGCTACCTCGACTCCCAAAAAATATCGCAAGTGTCCAAGATCTTTCATTTGAAATTGTGACCGCAAGAAAGTCTTTAGGTTGCCAATCCCAACATGATCATCACCAGTAATAACAATATCATCAACATAGACAACGAGAAGAATACATCCTGCATCAGTCCGACGAAAGAACACTGTATGATCTTTGCCTGACAGTCGTAGTCCAAATTGTTGTACCACCGTGCCGAATCTCCCAAACCAGGTCCGAGGAGATTGTTTTAGACCGTATAAGGACCGATGAAATCGATACACAAGGCTAGACCCCCCCTGGAGCAACAAATCCGGGAGGTTGTTCCATATAAATTTCTTCCTGAAGGTCGCCGTTGAGGAATGCATTCTTGACATCCAGCTGATACAGGGGCCAATTCTTGGTGGCAGCAAGAGAGGAGTAACCGAATGGAGGTCATCTTGGAGACTGGAGAGAAAGTCTCAGTAGTCAATGCCATACGTCTGAGCATATCCCTTCGCAACAAGGCGTGCTTTTAAATGAGCCAAAGAACCATCAGGATTCACGTTCACTGTATAGACCCATTTGCAGCCAACGGCCTGCTTCCCGGCAGGAAGAGAAACAAGCTCCCAGGTACCATTATGCTCCAAGGCAGACATTTCCTCTAACATAGCTGATCGCTAACCAGGATGAGAGAGAGCTTCTGAAACACTTCCTAGAACAGCAGTAATATTCAGTGCAGAATAAAGGCCTGTAAGGAAGCTGACAACCCCTTATAAGACTCAACATACCTGGGGTGATCCTTACATCGGCGATATGGGCGACGGACAGCAATAGAGGGCTCACTTGCTGGCTGATCAGTCGACGAGAAAACTGGCTCAGCAGGGGTCGGATCACTTGGAGGTGAAGGTGCAGGAGGTGGCGTTGAGAGCGGCTTAGAAGATGTAGCAGGAATATCAGTGGTAACCCGAGAAAGCATAAAATCAGCAGACAAAGGAGGGGGAGATGACTCGCGATCGGGAGATGGACGGGAAAGAGATGGTGAATAGAAATGGATTGACTCAAGAAAGGTGACGTCTCGAGACACAACAAATCGACGGAGGGCAGGACAATAACACCGATACTCTTTTTGGCATTGAGGATAGCCAAGGAACACACATTTGAGGGCACGAGAATCAGGTTTGGTAACATGTGGTCTGGTGTCGCGCACATTGCATATGCAACCAAAGATTTTAAGTGGCAAGGAGTGTACAGGCGCCATAGGAGTTAGTACAGATATAGGAGAAATACCACCCAATACAGTGGACGACATGCGATTAATGAGATAGCACGCCGTAAGAACCGCCTCACTCCAAAACTGATGAGGCATATGCATATGATACAATAGAGCTCGGGCTGTTTCTAATACATGTCTATTTTTTCGTTCGGCTATCTCATTTTGTTTGGGAGTATCGGGACACAACATTTGATGGGAAATGCCATGACTTATCAAGAATTCTCTCATAGCAGTAGACAAATACTCTCCCCCATTATCACTCTGCAAGATTTTAACATAAGTGCCAAATTGATTTTGTATAGTCATGCAAAATTGGGTAAACACAGACAAAACCTCAGATTTATACTTTATTAAA
>JAOTRH010086159.1:0-16854 GCA_034768845.1 Heliamphora exappendiculata | reverse complement strand
AGTTTTCGTTAAACATTTTAACGGTTGGGCTTAATTGATATTAAAATTAAAACCTCAGAGGAGGTTAATGATATTTTTGAAACCACAAGAGAGGTGGTTGATATTTTGTTAAACCTTAAGAGAGATTAGTGTAATTTATTCTTTAATTTTTAATCACGGAGGCTGACCGTGATAGATTAAGATTTTTTCTAGTATCCAATGTGAGCTTTCTGAACATAGGATCGATGTAATAGCTAGTTATCTATTTTTATACATCTCTTTAGATTATTTTAAGAACATGCTAAATATTCAAGAACATGAAGAATAGGTGGCCGGACTAGCGGTGGTTTCGGATTTTTACGGGTCATGGATCGCGGTAAGTTTTTAACGGTTCTAAATAAATTTTTTTGGTGAGTTTTTTGCAGTATTTATGCCTTAAAATAGCAGCAAAAATAAGTCAAAATAGTGAAAAAAAAAAAGCAAAACAACACCACCATCAGCGGCTTTGCTGGCAGCGGTTCGGTGATGATTTTGATGATTTGTTTAGTTATTTTTGGAACTATTTTTTCAGTAATTTTTTAGATATAAAATAACAGCAAACAGACCTTAAAATAATATCCAAAAATCATTAAAAAATTACCAAACAGTGCACAAAATAGGCTGAAAAAGCAGGCGGCAACAGCAATAGGTGGCGCTGGACAGCAGCCTTCGAGGCTACTTTTTGGGAATTTTTCGAACTAGTTTTTATGCTTTTTTCGAAGAAACGGGTTGCTGAATATTTGAGATATTTTTTTTAAAAAAATGGACACAAAAAGTCCACCAAAGAAAGACCAAACGTGAAGCGGAACAGGGTGTGGCAGTTTTCTAGCTATTTTTTGGATAATTTTTGAGCAAATTTTTTAACAAAAAAATACTACTTTTTGAGAGCTATTTTTTAATATAAAAAGCGTCGAAAATAGAGCACGTATGAGGTGGTAAAAGCCGCCTGAAGCAGCGACGCTGGCTGCGGCAGTTGGTGGCTGGCGGTAGTTTAGCTGTTCCGGGGATATTTTTGATCATTTTATAATATGTTTGATAATGATATATGATATACTTGTATATCACACAGTATCAGAGAATCTTGATACAATCGAGACACAGGAATCAGAGACGAACATAGATTCTTATAGTTTATCTTCAATAGTATACTGAAACACTTCAGCGTTTTTTTTATCATAAAATCAGAATATATGCATATCGTGTTTATTTTATATATATATATATATATAAACTGCATGAATATTGCATATCTATTTTATTTATCATGTTAATTTAATTAATTCAGAAATTTAATTTTAATTAAAATATTTTGTAATAAAAAATAAAATTAAGTTTTTTTAATTAAAGTTCTTAATTAAATAATATTTTTAGATATTTTATTTTTTACAAAATATCATGTTTAAGATGGTTTTTTATAAAATTGGATATTTTGAAAAAACATGAAAATTAATTTCAAATTTTGAATTAATTAAATGCAAAAAAAGTAATCGAAATAAATTATTATTTTTTCAAAAAATGTGAAACGAAAAATAAAATAAATAAATGCCTTTAATCACTACCTTAACTGAAAAGCTGAAGAAAAAACTATGTTTTTATTAAATTTTATTTATTACGCTTTTAAATACGAAAAGATGGTTTGACAAACAAGAATTTTTAGAATCGTGTACACGGGAAGATATTTGATTCTTCCAGATTGTGTGGTTTTTAAAATTAATAAATTTATTTTAATTAGACGAATTTTTATAATCCTAAAAAATGTTTTAAAAATCTAAGTGGGAGAGAAAATTTATTTACAGATAAATTTCGCGGTCTCCATCACCAGTTTTTAGGCGATGCAATTAAACCATGCATGTTGGTAGTAAGGCTTTCCTCCCCATCAGACAGATTAATTGCGGTATCACCAGTACAAACCTCATTTACAGATAATTTTAAATAATTATTAGTGTGGATTATTTTTCCATCTGAAGGGTTCATTGCGAAGTGATTGATTTGGGATTAGGTGATGGTTAACACTTAGCTGTATATAATAGTATTCTCTCCATCTGAGTCACTGCTATTATATACTGGACCGAAACTATGTCAGCTGTTTAATTTTATTTGGCATGGTCAGTTACCTAAATAGTAAAATTAATAGAAATTGGCCTATCTGAATAAACGATAGATAGTAGACATTTTCCCATCGAGGTATGCTATTCATAAGATACCAGGCTGTTAGTAATTTTTTTTAAAATGGTAAAGAGAACAAAATTAAAATAAATTCAGAATTTTGCTCGTCATAATTAATAGTATTTTTTAATTGTGTAATTCTCAGGATTAAAATGGCTTTCAATCCACTCAAAGTTGTACTAAAAAAATAAGCTTACGAGACCGAATTTTGTTGACTGAAAAAGTAACTTGGATATAGCTTTAACAACCGATGGTATTCCTTTAATACCAAAAAATGCATTTGTTACATAAAAAAGTTCTTTCTTTAGGCTGAAAGGCATGAAGAAGAAAAAGATTCAAAAATATGGACACACGATTTTCAGGATAGTTAATGGACCACGAACTGGTATGAAAAAGTCAAAAGACAGATGTTTTTACTGTAACCAGACAAAGTGTCACGTCCCAAACTTTAAGTCACATGAAAGGCTCAAAAACAACCATACAGAACACCCAACCGATGTTCACTCTCAGATAAAACATACATACATTAAATATAATCGCCAAAAGACTTACAATACACAAGGTTCCAACACCGAAAATATGTAAACATACATGATCCAAAAGGAAACAAAAAGGAATGCTACATATCTTCCACCCATCTTGTTCCTCTGAATCAACCTACGTGATCGATACATGAAAAATATTTTAAATCCCATACTGTGAGCCAAAACTCAGTAAAAATTAGACAAACGTGAAATAAAAGCTAAATATGCTAGGAAAACAATATGCAGTTTTCGACTCACAAGAGCCTTAAAAATAGTTTTAAAAATGGTTTTATATAATGACTCACGTGAGCCTCAAAAGAAAACAATTTGAAAATGGTTTTATATCATGACTCACACGAGCCTCACATGAAGCACAGATATATCGACTCTCATGACCCCCAAGAACAGTTTTATAATGTCTACGATGATTCACATCCAACAAATGGATCTTCTTGAGCTTTCATCAAAGGATCGCAGCCCCATTTAATGCATCATCAACTAGAGCCAACGTTCATCCAACCACGAACAATCGTCTTCTCGGGCTTTCACCGAATGACCGCAGCCCCATCTAATGCATCGTTAACTAGAGCTAACATGAACAACACAAGCAACCTATATAACTCACTCAACGCATGCATAAATAGAACCAGAGTTAATATGCATGAAACCACGTACCACACTACGTATCACATATCGACATCTCAAGCCACACGACTCATCTTTCACTAACCTATACGACCAACAATCCACAAAACGTAACTCAACCCCGAAAGCTATCTTCAAACCTCAAAAACCTCAATTTTACAAAACACCTTCTTTTCCCAAAATCCACCCTTTAGAAAAAGAATCAAAACCCAAACACATCACACACCCAACAAAGAAAAAACACCACGTCTAATAAACCCACGTCACCACCGAGGATGACAACAAAACATAAACAAACCCTTACGGCCATAACACGACCACCTAACGCAAAAAAACAGAGATTAACAGCACTTCGATCGACTGAACCACATAATTCAGTCGACTAAAAAGCTACTGGAAAAGAAACAGAAAGCCTAAACCCAGGTCAATCGACTGGATCATCACCTTCAGTCGACTGAAACGCCCTACGGTTGACCAAGTCAACTGAACAGCCCGGTAGTTGATTGGACCACTGTGAAAATCGACTCTCGCTACTGGAATCGCCCTTTTAAACCCAAAATCGAAGCATCTAAACTCCTTTTCGACACCCTCGGACATATCCAAGCCCAAAACTACTAAGAAACACCGAAGAAAACACCTCAAAAACCCATTTCATCAAATCGAAAACCACCAAAAATGATTTTGAATCAAAACCTAACTTTTTGAAACATAAATCGATTTTTCTTGCATTTTTAAATGGTAAAAGCACATAAAATTTCACGTAGCACCCCTTTAAGACATGAGAGTCTAGGATCTTATCTCGATGAGTTAAAAACTCGATGCCTCGAACCACGTAAAAAAATAAACTTTGTGGAAATAAGATTTTGACCAGATAAACGCGTAGTCCACCGCGAGAATACTAAAAATCTACTATCTGATCATCAAAAACTGAGCCATGTGCCCCCGAGAAGTTAGAGAGAAGGCAGAGCTTTCTAGAATTTCAAAAGTTAGAGGATGGAAAATATCTTTTAAAAATATCTAAAATTGGATATTTATAGGCCACGAAAATATCTTTTGTTTTTTAAAAAACTTGCACCACAATGCCCAATGGCCCTGGTATCCAACCCCACATGCATTTCTAAACCCAAAAATGTATAAAAACACATATAAACATGCGATCATGAAAACGAATAACAACGTGTCGAAACATCACAAAAATTAAAACGGGTCAGGGTCTCACACACGGCACTGAAAAAGGTTATGTTCAATATTTCTCAAAAGGCAAAACAATCAGGGTAATTTCTATTTACTAGTTGTGAAAACATGTTTAGCAGTGTCATCTACCGATACCTAGTGTGTAGATACGGGAGCCACTAATCATGTATGCAATTCATTGTAGAGGTTCTAAGAAATCCAATAACTTAGTGATGGGAAGACTTACATGCACATGGACAATAATACAAACGTGAGAGCAGTTGTAGTGAAAGATGTCACTTTTAATTTTAGTAGAGATCGGATTTTAATATTGAGAGATTGTCTTTATGTACTTTACATTAGAAGGAACTTAGTTTTAATTTCTAGATTGGTTAAAGACGGATATTTAGTTTATTTTAATAACTCTATGGTTATTAAGGATAATAAATGGATTATCTGTTCTAGTATATTGGTGGATGATCTTTATGTTATTACTCCAATCTCTCCTATACTATAACTAACTAAATTGAATAACATATCTAATTTACTATATAAGAGAAAGTTTTCTTTTTTAATGAACCAAACGTTTCTTTGGCACTTACGTTTAGCTCATATTAATCTAAAAATGATAAACAGAATGGTAGCAGATGGATCTTTGAGTTCATTGGAAGTGGAGGCACTTCTAGTTTGTGAATCTTGCTTAGAGGATAAGATGATTAAGAGGCCCTTTTTGGCCAAAGACTACAGAGCTAAAGAACCGTTGGAGCTAGTTCATTCTGTTGTGTGTAGTCCTATAACAATCCAAGCTAAAGGTGATTTTGAGTACTTCGTTAGTTTCATTGTAGTCCTATGACAATCCAAGCTGGAGGTGGTTTTGAGTATTTCGTTAGTTTCATTGATGACTACTCAAGGTATGGATACATTTACCTGATGCACCATAAGTCTGAATGCTTTAAAAAATTTAAAAAATTTAAGGCAGAAGTAGAGAAGCATCTGGGTCAAAGTATCAAATCACTATGATCTTACCGTGGTGGAGAGTACCTATTTGGAGAGTTTAAGAACTACCTGGCATCAGAAGGGATTATATCCCAGTTAACTACACTTGGCACTCTGTAGTAGAATAATGTAGCACGAAGAAGAAATATGACTCTAATGAAGATGGTAAGGTCCATGATGAGTTATTCAAGTTTACCCAATTTATTTTGGGGACTCGCTATAGAGGCAGCGACTTACATTTCGAACTTGCTACCTTCTAAGTCAGTAGCTTCTACTCCTATAGAATTGTAGATCGGGCGTAAGTCTAGTCTGAAACACATTTGAATTTTGGGGGGTCAAGTACATGTACTGAAAGAAAACGCGGGTAAGTTGGAATCTATGGCAAAAGTCTATTTTTTTGTGGAGTATCCCAAGGGAACGAAGGGTGGTCTATTTTATAATCCTAAGTATCATAAGGTCATTGTTAGCTCTAATGCTCGATTCTTGAAAGATGATTATATTATGGACCACAAGTCCAAAAGTAATATTGTTCTGGAAGAACTGAAAGAAAATACCAATAGAATGAAAGAAGAACCACAAGTCACTGAAAATACCAAGAGAATTACCGAGACAGGTGCAAATCAAGAATAGGGTTTAGATTCTGCATAGCGTGTTACTGCTAGTACACAGACACAGGTAGTGCCTCGTCACAGTGAGAGGATTGTTCATCAATCTGATCAGTATATGTTCTTGGGAGAGTCTTTTGATAAGATCCCAACAGAATTAGATACCGAGCCTTATAACTATAATGAAGCACTTCAAGACAATGATACAGATATTTGGCAAAAGGCTATGAATTCAGAGATAGAATCTATGTATTTTAATCAGGACTGAAAACTTGTAGAACCACCCGAAAGGATAAAACTTATTAGATGCAAGTGGATCTACAAGAGGTAGAGAGGAGTAGACAAAAAGGTTAAAACCTTCAAAGTTAGGCTTGTTACTAAATGGTTCACTCAGAAAGAATGGATCGATTATGAGAAAATCTTTTTACCGGTAGTCATGCTTAAGTCTATTTGAAGTCTCTTATCAATTGCTGTTCATTTCTATTACAAAATCTAGCAAATAGATGTCAAGACAGCTTTCCTTAACGAAAGTCATGATGAGTGTATCTATATGATACAACTAGACGAATTCATTACAAATGGCCAGGAGCACATGTTATGCAAGTTTAAGAGATCTATTTATGGACTTATGCAGGCATCGAGGTCGTCGAACACTCGGTTTGATCAAGCCTTGAAATCTTATAGTTTTAATCAGAGTCTGGATGAGTCCTGTGTGTACAAGAAGCGTGACAGAAATGTGGTGATCTTCCTAGTACTTTATGTAGACGATATCTTACTCATCAAAAATAATATGGAGGCATTATCTATGGTTAAAGTATAGTTATCTAGGAAGTTCGATATGAAGGACTTGGGAGAAGCCAGTCACATCCTTGGGATCAAGCTTATGTAAAATCAGAAACAAAGGATGTTGGGCTTATCACAAGAAAAGTATATCGATGATATCCTTACTCGTTTTAGCATGTAGCAATCCAAGAAAGGGTTTATTCCCTTTCAGGCATAGAATCACTCTATCCAAGGATTAGTGTCCCATGACACCTGATGAGATAGAGAAGATGAAGGCAGTTTCTTATACTTTGATAGTAGGAAGCCACATGTATGCTATACTTTGCACTAGACCAGACATCTGCTTTACTGTTGACATGGTTAGCAGATATTAGTCTAACCTAGGGCAGGAGCATTGGACTGCGGTAAAAAATATAATCAAGTACCTCAAAAGGACTAAAGAATATATGTTTATTTATCAGGCAGACAGTCTAGTACCTTTGAGGTATACAAGCTCAGATTTTCAGTCTGACAAGGATTCTTATAAGTCTAGCTTAGGATATGTGTTTACCTTAGGAGATGGAGCTATAAGTTGGAGGCGTATCAAGAAGTCTTGCATTGCTGATTCCACCACGAAGGCCGAGTATGTGGCTGCTTTTGAAGAAGCCAAGGAGGCCATTTGGCTCAGGAACTTTCTATTAGATCTAGAGGTGGTCCATTCAGTTCAGTTGCCTATTACACTTTATTATGACAATAACGGAGCGGTTGCAAACTCAAAGGAGCCAAATGTCCACAAGAAAAGAAAGTACATTGAGCGTAAGTATTACCTGATACGAGAAATTGTACAAAGATGTGATGTTGCTGTGACCAAGATTGTATCAGGAGACAACCTTATAGATCCTTTTACGAAGAGCTTAATAACTAAGATTTTTGATAGTTATGTAGAGAGTATGAGAGTCAAATGTATAGCAATATAGTTTTAGGTATAAGTGAGAGATTGTTAGGGTTGGTATACTAAAAATTATATTTTTAGTATTTAATTTAATTTTTAATAAAATTAATTTTTTATTTTATGAGAATCTTTATGAGTATTGTATGTATATAATTTCTTTGATATGCATGGATGTCCAATATTCTGAATAGTATTTAATCTTGTGTATAGAGTACGGTTTGCACGCAAAAGATCAGATTTTAGGATCTTACAGAATATAAGTTTTATGTTCACAGTTTAGATGGAAATTGACATACCATCGATACGACTGTAGCATAGAGTTTTAGCGGGCCTTCTTGGTTACGGGGAATAAATAATAGCATCGTTTATTGTTTCGACTCTCTGCACTAGTACACTTTGTGTGTATTGAACGGGACATTTAGGGTAATTAATTTTGTACTGGCTATATAAATTAATTCGCACCCCAAGATTATTATGAATTGTGCTTATTCTCTATATCCTGAAATAACTATTAATTTGCATATATTTAATATTTATTATTTTGATTAATTAGAGGGTGCGATCTTATATGGATCTATATTTCCGGTGGGTTAGATAGCGGTATTATTTATATGACAAATATTAATTATTGACGAAATTTACGCCCCAAATGATCGAGATTGACGATACCACCTTAATGATACTTATAAGTTTTGATCGGGTCAAACCCTGCAGGTGGATTTGATTATTCGGCCATCAAATAAGTTAAGCAGAAGGGCTTAAAGAATATCAAGATGCCGATTAAATAAAATTATCAGTAATTAAATTTAATTTGCGGATATCAGAAATCTTAACGTGGAGAGAAATGATAAGCATTTAATAACAGAAGCTCAATGCAAGAAGGTCTTGGGATTTTGAGTCAGAGTGCAATTATAGTTCTTTAGTGGTGTAAACTGTAATTCAATATTTTATAAAATTGTAGAAACCGCTGCATCTTTTCATAATTATAGAAATCACTAATAAGTATCTGTGTTCTACTGGAAGTCTTACTCATAATTACTCCCTAGATCCCTGCCGTAATCCTATATCTATGCGGGTAGGCTTAACCAGTTTGATATCTAATATCTCATTGATATATCATATTTTGTCTTTTAAGACTAAAATATATCGGGGTTCTACCGGTTCGAGTTCTCGATAGTTCGTAGCCCATACTACATTCGAGAATTGCATACGAGAATACGATAGAAGATCTAACTAGAACTTCAACACGGAATCAAATCGTAGTTGAAGAATAGATTGACAAAAGGTATTCATCTAAATTAACTTTGGTTGCGCAAGTTTTATTTTGATTGTTGTTCGTCAAAAGTTTTATCTGGAATCCGTTTCGGCGTTTGCTCGTCCAGTTATTTTTTTTTTATCAAAAATCGTTTACAAAAACAATAATCTTTGCAGTATTGTCTCTAATAAATTGGTATCAGAGCCGTTTTATTTTTTGTTTATAACTATCAGGACCGGGTAGTTTTAGAACTATTGCTAACTTTGTTTTGCAGGCGTTCTAAATTTTGATTTTATGATTATCATTTATTTTCATATTTGATTAAATGCGTGGATGATTATTTAATTTAGTTAATTTTTTATTCACGAGGGTTGACTGTGATAGATTAATTTTTAGATCAATTGTGATCCTACGGGACATAGGTTTTGATATAAATATTTTATGTTCTTTAAGTTTTGTTTCTAGTTTATTAGAAAAAAAAAAAATAAGAACAGGTATAGAAGAACAAAGGCAGCGGTAACTGGCGATGGTTGGTGGTTTTAGCCGCGTTTTTTTTTATGGCTTCACAGTTTTTTTTTTCAAGTTTTTTCTAGATAACAAATAAATAAACAAAGAGGAAACAAGAAGAACACAGTTTGGAACCGCAGTAGTGATTTCCGAACCAATGGCGCCGGCGCACTCACAATGGATGCTTGGGTTTTAAAAGGACCATGGTGATTCTTTTTGATAATAAAAAGCACCAATCAAGCAGTGCCGGATTTCCAATTCAACAAGCTGTGGTTCCCAACAGTGCGCACAGTAGCACTGTTTTCAAAATAGTGAAATCCAATGGAAGCAGCGACTATTTCCCATACAAGAAGCGCCAAACGTGGCGCAGAAGCCTTTTTCTTTTCAAAGAATAGTCCAAGTGGCGCCAAACCCCAATCACACAACAGTGGTTTTCCAAGCAAGCCGCTGGTTTCCAAATAGCACAAAACTGAAGCAAAAAGGTTCCAGCGGCGCAATTCAGGATGTTGATCAAAGAATTTTTAATTAATTCCATACCTGGGTTATTCGGTGCATGTGATTTGAAATTATCCAGTAATTAATAGAATTCTATAGCAAACTAGAAGCTTATTTTAAACAGGAGACTGAAACTCTTTAAAGTTTCAAATAGATCAAAAAATCGGAATATTTTTTTTTATCTTGTATTTAATTTATTTTTTAAATTAACAACGTGGATGATAAATATTGGTTTGATTTATCCTAATAATTTAATTAATTCAAATATTCAGTTTTAATTAAAATATTTTGTAATGAAAAAATAAATTAAAATTTTTTCTTAATTAATTAATTAATTAAATAAATTTTTTTTAGATATTTTATTTTTTTACAAAATATCAAGTTTAAAGATTATTTTTTTTAAATTGGATATCTTAAAAAACGTAAAAATTAATTCTGAATTTTGAATTAATTAAATAGAAAAATATTTAATCGAAATAAATTATTATTTTTTGAAAAATGTGGAACAGAAAATAAAATAAATAAATACCTTTAATCACTACCTTAATTGAAAAAATGAGAAAAAACTGTGCATTTATTAAATTTTATTTGTTACGCATTTAAACATGAAAATGTGTTTTGATAAACCAAAATTTTTGAAATCGTTTACACAGAAAGATATTTGATTCTTTCAGATCGGGTGACTTTCGAAAGATAGTTTGATAAATCAGAATCTTTCAATAGGACTGCATCTCATTGGCATATACTTCTTTCTAAAAAAGATGGGGAAGAGTAATGCCATCAAGCATGTCGCCGAACCCATAGGGCCGGGCTAGATAGTCCAATGGCTAGTCGTCTTCCTCATTGCATTCCTCTTCTTCTTGTTGGTAGGCTTGGATTACCATTCGAAACCATCCCTAGGTATTATCATTCTATTAATTCATCCTATCTTGGTCGTTTCTAGCCATAATAAATGAGCATACTGTCTGATCCTCGGTAGTTGAAACATGAGGACATGGTAGACACGCTGAACAGATATATCGGATTGGATCTTCTGATTGCCCCAGGGACATGTAATTTACCCCAGCCTACATAGCATGGTTTGGCATAGGGTTAGTCGTGACATTCGACTTTGGATTACCAGATGGTGGAGGAATTACCTTGTTTTTAATGAGATTTCAGATCTCATGATGCAGTCTCATACACTTATCAATCTAATGCCCGTTACCTTAGTGGAAAGCGTAGTATTGAGAAGCATTAAATCGCAGCGGTAGGGGATCAGGTACGAGCATGGGGTCCAATGGCTTGATAAGCCCTTTCTCGATAAGTCGATTCAGGGCTGTAGATAATGAAATGTTGAGGGGAGTGAAGACACTCCTTAGCCTTTGTTGCTGCTGGTCGTTGTTTGACTGTTGGGTATTGTTGGATTATTGAGCAGAAGATGAAGGGTTCAGAAGATTCACCTCGTTTGGGCAAGACACGAGGTTGGTGGCAGTGGATTGGCTTTGGTTGGTTGTAGGAAAAGTCTTCCTTGGTTTTTAGCTGGGCTCAGCTTTTTCGATATCTCCAGATTGTATGGCGTCTTCAATCTGTACCTAAGCATCAAATAGCTATTCAAAGGTAGAAAGCTGCTCTGTAATAAGATAACGCTTTAGTATGGACTATAGATTCTTAACCACGATCCTCACTTGTTCTTTCTCAGTAGGTTGGTTCTTTCTCAGTATGGACTATACTAACTGATGAATGCAGTGGCTATATCTTCCCAAGTCCTGGTCTTGGCCACCTCCAGAGAAAGAAACCATCTTTGTGCTTCCTTAGAAAGTGATCGGCAAAACAATTGGGCCTTGAGCTGATCGTCAATCCCCATAAGGGAGAGAGTTCCATCGAACATTCTCAGATGAATTCGGGGATCTCTAGTACCGTCAAACTTCTCCATCTCTAGAATTTTAAATTTTTTGGGCAGTTTGGCATCTGGGAATAAATACAAATCGCCTACATCTAGCATGTATTCTTCTACACCCTTACCCTTTCTCAGCACCTTCTCCATTCGATCGATCTTCTCCGCCAGCGCGGATTCCCTAGACTAGGCAGTGTTCTCTTCTTCTACCACCACCGGGCGGGGAAGCCGAGGTGGCACAGCAACTTGTAGTGCATCTTGTCCATGGTTATCGTCCTAGAAGTCCTCACCATTCTCATTTGTATCCTCTGATTGTCCATTCACAACGGGTATATCGGCCTGAATTGCCTGGATCTGCGTCTGACATTGGTTTTGAGCTTGGGTTTGCTGCTCCACAGCTCTCTGTATCTCAATAATAGCTCTCATCAGAGCTGTCACGTTAACTTCATTCTCTGCCATTTTCAATGACTCAGTTGGCTATTCAGATATTCTATAGACTCTGCCTGACCCTGATCTTGCCCAGGCACGTGTCGCCTGTAATCTTTCTGGCACAATCGTAAACCCACAAAAAAATCTAGATCCCAAAAGCAGAATGACCAGTATCGGATACTTTCCAGAAAAATATTCTGACGATAGATAGCAAACATCCCAAATACCCAAAATTGAAAATCATAAGCAGATAATCACGGATGCTGAAACAATCCCCCTGCTAGGCTCATACTGGCAGCATAACAATAGGATAACCCAAAAACTAGAATGATGGCTAAGAAGGGGATCAACTAAATTCTAGAGGAAAGGTTCATCTAAATAGAAAAAAAGGCAGCATTCCGGCAAGAAAACAGTTCTAACCTTCAGAGGACCGATTTGATCTAGGATTCTAACAAAAAATGGACAGCGCTCCGGTCGAAAAGCAAGACTAACTCACACGGGTATAATAAAGGTTTGAAAGAAGCGAGCCTAAATGAAAGCAGGGGAGGAATCGGTAACCCAAAAAGAACCCAGAGGAGGGAGAAACTCTTCTAGATGCTTCAAAACAAGAGCATGGTCCTGAAAAGAAAACTACGACGTGAAAAAACAAACAAGGGGAAGAACAAAACCCGGGTAAGAACACGGAGACGAAAGGCTAACCTAATCGAAGGATAATAGAAAATCCAGGCCAAGCCTAGAAAAGGAACTAGCCTAAACCAAATAAACAATCCTAACAAACGCAATCAAAACATACAATTAAGAAAAGCACATAATCTTACTTGCGTTAGCAACACCTAATAGAGGGTTCTAAGCCACTATATGCAAAAGGCCGATTTTGGTCAATCGAACAGGGTACCTTATGAATAGAGCCGAGTATATATCTCCCATACATGACATGGTCAAATAGTATGCCCGAACTCTTTTACTGCACCTATGATAGTGTACAGTCAGTAAGTATTGCCCATCTTTCCAACAATTCTCGAAATGAATGAACGTTCAGGGTATCAGGTCGACCAGGCAGGGGGATTTGAAGAACAATGCACATGCATGCGAAAATACAAATAAAAAATTCTTATTAAGAACCGATGATATTTTTAACTCTAGTTCTCTTATTTGATTTTTATAAACCAGTCCCCAGTGGTGTCGCTAGAAAATACAGTAGCGCCAGAATTTTAGAGTTTTTGAAAATAAGAAAAAATAAGGAAATTCAAATATGTTTGAAAAATATTTTAACATTTTGAAAGCCAATTTTTGAAAACCTATTTTTGTTGAAAATAGAGTCGCCACTTAGTTTTTGAAAAAAATAAAAAAAAACAAAAATAGTTACTGATCTTTAAAACGTTTAACCAAAGAAAAGGGATTCGGGGGGCTAAAGTACGAATTAGAGAATGTGTTAGGCATCCCGTTCGCCTAACCGTAAGGTTGGCCTCTACTAATCATCATTAGTTCTTTAATAAGATTTTTCAAATGCATGCAAATAAAGAAAATTGAGGTAAGAGAGAACATCTAAAATCAAATACGAAAAATATACAACATACGTATATAGATCACCAAATAAAACAAGTATTAAAAAAAAATTTAAGTCCTGCGACGTACAATTTCTAACTAAAAGATACATGGAGCACTCTCACATGCGATATTATTAAAATTACATAAGTTATCATGATTTAAATAAAAGAATAAAAAAGATGCTAAGAATTGTTAAAATTATCTAAACATAGATTGTTACAATGCAAATTAAACTATTCTAAATAAAATTTTAATGAAAGTAAATAAGACATACATTAAAAAAAAAAACAAATGATGCTAAATGCATATTACCAAAACAATCCAAAATTATATTAATATAAAACATGCTTTAAAAATGTTAAATTCTAACTAAGAATAATGAAGTGAAGGAAAACAAAACTAATGATTAAAAGATTTTTGAATCCATGTTAAAGAAAATAAAAGAAAAGAGGAACAAAAAAAATACTATTAAAAGGAATTTAAATTAAAAATAAGAGATGTTTTTATGAATTTTATGTTCAAACAAAATAAAAGAGAAAATAAAAAAAGTGAGTGCTATTAGAAATAATTGAAACCAAAATTTGAAGATTCTAATGGACTTTAATGCTTTACAAAATAAAAGAAAAATAAAAATAAAAAAAGAAAGATAAACTAAATTAAAGAATTTTGATGGGCTTTTAATTCTTAACAATGAAAGATAAAAGAAAAGAAATAGAAAAAAAAATAAAAGAAATACTATTAAAGAAAAATTAAGTTAACATTAAAAGAAAAAATAAGATGAAACATTATATGGAAAATAAAGTTAATAATAAAAATAAAAAGAAAAGAAAAGAAAATTTTTAAAAAAAATTATACTTATATTGAAAGAAACTGAAAAGAAAATGAAAAATAAAAGCTAGTAAAGGAACAGTAAGTCTAAAAGAAATAAAAAAAATCAAGAAAAAATAAAGCTACGTTACAAGAAAAAGAAAATAAAGCTATATTACAAGAAAAAGAAAAAAAATATTAGCATTAAATTAAACATTAAACTAACATTAGAGGAAAGAAAAAGAAAAAGAAAATTAAACATATTAGTAAAGAAAATTAAACTAATACTAAAAAGATAAAAGAAATTAATTATAACTATTTAATTTAAATGTAAATGTAGTATTGTCAACTATATTCACATAAAATGTAAGTGTATTATTATAATTATTAACAGCATTAATAAGTTATAATTGTCAAAATATATTAGCACTAAATTGATGAAATAAATAATAAAAAAAAGACAATGTACTTAGTATAAATATGTGAATTAAGAAATTAATTAAAAAGATTAAATTATATAAGACAAAATAAATAGCAAACAAGGCTAACTATAAACTAAAGAAATATGCGAATTGAAATTAAACTTAACTTGGTCGCTCCAAAAGAGAGAGAATAGAGTTGGAAAGACCAGGGATCCAGACAAAGTTCCTAGATTACTAAAGAATTCTCAAGTCGATGAATGGTGCCAATGATCCAATCCTCGATATCTAAGTTAAGGCATCTGAGGTTCGGCTCTCGGTACTTCGGCAGGGTTTGGAATCGTATATACGGAAAGATATTTGATTCTTTCAGATCGTGTGACTTTCGAAAGATGGCTTGATAAACCAGAATCTTTGGAATCATATACACGGAAAGATGCTTGATTCTTTTAGATCGTGTGGCTTTCGAAATTAATAAATTTATTTTAATTAAATGAATTTTTATAACCCTAAAAAATATTTTTAAAATCTAAGTGGGAGAGAGAATTTATTCACAGATAAATTCCGCAGTCTCCATCACCAGTTTATAGGCGATGCAATTAAACCCTATGTGTCAGCAGTAAGGCCTTCCTCCTCAATAGATAGATTAATTGCGGTATCGCCAGTACAAATCTCCTTTAGGGATAATTCTGGATAATTGTTAGTGTGTATTATTTCTCCAACTGAAGGATTCATTGCGATGCGATGAATTTAGGATTAGGTGATGGTTAACACTTAGCGGTATATAATAGTATCCTCTCCAACGGAGTCACTGCTATTATATAATGGATCGAAACTATATCAGCTATTTAATTTTACTTGGCATGATCAGTTGCCTAGATAGTAAAATTAAAAGGAATTGACTTGTCTGGTCTTATGAAGGATAATAGACGTCCACCCAACGTGGCATGCTATTCTCTGGTTACCAAGCTGCTGGCAAATTAATTTTAAAATGGTAGAGAGAACCAAATTAAAACAAATTCAAAGTTTTGCTCATCATAATTAACGATTTTTTAATTATGTGATTCTCAAGATTAAAATGAATTTTAACCCACTCGCTTCAATACTCAAAGAAAACAAACTAACATGACCAAATTTTGTTGACTAGAAATGTAACTTGGATATAGTTTTAACTACAAATGGTATTCCTTCAATACTAGAAAATGTGTCTGTTTCAGAAAAAGGTTCTTCCTCGGGGCTGAAAGGCATGAAGAAGAAAAAAGTTCAAAAACAAGGCGACACATTTTTCAGGGTAGTTAGTGGGCCACGGACTGGTGTAAAAAAACCAAAAGGCATATGTTTTTCACTGCAACCAAACCCGGCACTAGAAAAAGCTACGTCCAGTATTTCTCAAAAAGCAGAACAAACACGATAATTTCTATTCACTGGTTGTGGAAATATGTTTAGCTGTGTTATTTACCGGTACCTGGTGTGTAGATACGGGAGCCCCTAATCATGTCTGCAATTCATTGTAGGGGTTCCAAGAAACCCGACATCTTAGTGATGGGGAGATTTACCTGCATATGGGCAATAATACAAAGGTAACAACAGTTGCAGTACAAGATGTCACTCTCAATTTTGGTAGAGATCGGATTTTAATATTGAGAGATTGTCTTTATGTACCAGCCATTAGAAGGA
>JAOTRH010086148.1:0-16854 GCA_034768845.1 Heliamphora exappendiculata | reverse complement strand
TTTTGGTGCAACTAACGAATCTCTTTGCAAAGACTTTGCTAAGTGTATGCAGGGAGAATTCGAAATGAGCATGATGGCTGAGCTCAATTACTTCTTAGGATTCCAAATCAAACAATCTCAAGAATGAATCTACATCAATCAAACCAAATACACAAGGGACATATTGAAGAGGTTTGACATGCTCAAGGCAAAGCCTATGGAAACTCCAATGTGTCCTACAACAAAACTTGATAAGGATGAAGATGGTAAAGTAGTGGATGAAAAACGTTATGGAGGTATGATCGGACCCCTCTTATATTTAACTGCTAGTAGACTAGATATTATGTTCAGTGTTTGTATATGTGCTAGATTTTAATCTAATTCTAAGGAATCACATGTGATCGCTGTTAAGCGCATCCTTAGATACCTCTTAGGAATACAAAATCTAGGATTATTTTATCCTAGAGAAATAGGCTTTGAGTTGTTTGGCTATTCGGATGCTAATTTTGCCAGATGTAAAGTAGATAGAAAAAGCACAAATGGTACTTGTCAATTCCTAGGACACTCACTAATCTCTTGGTTTATAAAGAAGCAAAACTCAGTAGCCTTGTCTACAGCCGAGACTGAGTATATTGCAGCTGGAAGCTGTTGTGCACAAATTCTTTGCATGAAACAACAATTAGATGACTATGATTTTTATTTAGATCATATCTCTATTAAATGTGATAATACAAGTGTAATCAACATATCCAAGAATTCTATACAACACTCAAGAACAAAGCACATAAAAATTAGACATCATTTTATAAGAGATCGTGTGCAAAAAAGAAACATTGAACTTAAATTTATAGGCACAGATTACCAGTTAGCCGACATTTTCACAAAACCTTTAAATGAAGAAAGAATATGCTTTATTAGAAGAGAACTTGGTATGTTATGTGCTCCAAATTGATGATTTAAATGCCATTCTAACCATGTTTTTTATTGCATTTCAAAATACATGATATTCTTTCTTGAATGTGAAAATGTGTCGACACAAGTTGAAAATGTGTTGACACAAATGTGTGAAGTATCGACACAAAACTGTATAGAAGTGGCATTAGGAACAAAAGTGTCGACCCCATTCTATTCAGTGTCGACACCGAAGTTTTTCTTAACTCTCGGTAAATTTGTGTTGACACCAATCTTAACTGGGTCGACCCAAATGGCTAAAAAGTGTTGACACTAACTTAAATTGTGTCGACACTATCGCTCTATTTTGATACACACACTTGACACGAAATGTGTCGACCCCAAATGAAATTTGTGTCGACACAAATCGTTACGTCTATAAAAAGATGTGTCGGTTTCTGAAACGTCATTTCGTTTTTCGCTCTATTTTCTTAAAATCGTTCGTCTCCCGCTCTCTTCTCCTCAAACCCTGAGTCGACCCTCCCTCTTCTTCTCAAATTCGAAACCAAATCCATCAAGATGGCACCAAAAATCATGAAAAAAGGATCAAAACGGACTGAGGAGGGCTCGCCTTCAAGTCCTAGGACCTCGAAGAGGAAGAAGACAACCAAGGCGACAACGACTAGGTCAACGACTGCAACAACTTCCATCCCACAAAATGTTGCCTCCTCTGAGGTAATCTCCTTCGAAAACTTTAAATCTCGTTAACTTTACTTTTCTTCTTTTGTGAACCGAAAAATTTATCCCGATCGCTCTATAGATTTTGCCTTTTTGATTCCATCGAGATGAGGTTTATGGACCTATTCTCAAGCCTTTGGTGAGAAAACCTCCTTCAGATCCAAGAGCCTCACTACCCCACCTTAATCAAATCATTCTATACTTACATGCACATTCTCCTGATTTCGTGCACTATCATCACCACTTGGGTGAATGGTAAGGAAATTACTCTGACCCCTTCTTCACTCAATGAAATCTTAGACATTTTTTCTAGAGATATTTGTGTTTACTACAGTCAGAAACCTATCGAGGTTAAAGGCTTTTCCTTTTCTGATGCTGTCAAAAATATCTTTGAAAATGAGGACATTGACCCATCCAAACCCTTAGAAGCCAACACCCTAAAACCATAAGTGCGCATCTTACACCATACGATCAACCATATTTTTCTCCCACTGATGGAAAAATTTGGTAACGTTTCTTATATGCACATCTTTATTATGTGGTGTATTTTGAAAAAGAAAAACTTAAATTTAGGCTTTCTTCTCATTTCCCATATGTCACTCTCATGGCAAAAAAAATTTTCTCTATCACACGGAATGTACCTGACAAAAATGTTTCGATACTTCAAAATCAATCTTTCTGAAGAAAATGCCATTGCCTTTTCTAAACATGATCTTTATGAAAAGTTCTCTCTAAAGCACATGCAAATTGCATGTGTGGATGGTGCTTGGACCACCATTCGCAGAGGCACTCCATCGTCTGTCAGGACTCCTCCTCTCCCTCCTCGTGATGTATCATCCATCTCTATTGATCTTGACTCACCTCCAGCCATACCTGATTATAGTGGACCCTTTGATACTCCTGGTCCATCTCACTCAGCTCCTCCTCACACTACATCAACCCATGTTCCCCCTTTTGCATCATCATCATCATCATCTATTCTAGTTCAAGTCGACAACTCTAAAATCTTTTTATCAATCAACTCTTTGTAAAAATCACTCTCTTCCAGGCCAAAGTCGATTTAGATTTCTTTGATTTGCATTATACCATCTCATCCCTCTCTGAAAATGTAAAACACCTTGATAAGACAAATTGAAACCTCAGACGCAACGTAGAAAATGCCACCGATGTAGAAAGGGCCCTCTGCAAAACCATGGATGAAAATATTTCATCTATTGTAAATTACAACAAGACCATTCTACATCAAGTGCGCAAAGAATACGATCAAGATATCGTCACTGACATCCATGCAAATGCTCAGAAGGTGGAAGAACACCTCCAGCAGATTAAGGAAGCTTGGGCTAAACAGTTTAAGCCCAAAGAAACCAAAGAAGAAAATGCCGCACGCCTTAAAAGGGAAGCTGACCTTGCTTTGGCAGCTCGCTGGAAAGCCCTTGCAGCCGGTGAAGTCAAAGACGAACGATCACGCGCTGCCAAAGAACGAGCTTCCGCAAGTAAGGAAAAGGCCAAGGTAAAGAAAGATTTCAAGAAATTCATGAATGATCAGTAGCCCCCATTTTTTTGATAATTCCAAAAGAGGAGTGTTTACTATAAAAAGAAGGGGAGCATCGAAGTGAAGGGGAGAGTAGAGAGATGTTGAAGTTGAAGTGTTGAAGTTTCAAATAATTTTTTTTAAGTTTTTATGGAAGGTGAAGATGTATCTGCTTAACTTTTTTTTGGTTTAACTTGTTTATATGGGTTGAATAGTTTAAATGCTTTGGATGTTTGAACTTTTTTCTCTTGACTGAATAGTATCACAATTGCTCTCATATCTGTTCATTACATATTATTCTTTTAGGTATGATTGTGTGTTGAATGGATTACATATGAAATTGGATGTAATTGGTAAAATCACTTTGCACATATTCACTATTTTGTATAAATTATAATAAATTCTGAATGCTTCTTGATCTCTTGTGCAAATTATGTCAAAAATTGTATATTTTCATTATGATATATGCCTAACGTCTATAATTGCTTTTATTGTTTAAGACATATCGATAAGGGAAAAACTCTTGTTAAAAAATATTTTAAATTATTTTCTAGAAAACGGTAATATGGTTGTAATCGTAAAAAAATGGGAGATTGTTAGCCCAATGGTTTTTTAATTTGATTTTTGATGATTTTCATAATTTATTTTTTAAGAATAAATAATTTTAAATGGATAATATTTTATATTTTCAAAATGAAAATGTTAACGCATTTTGAACAATCAAAGTTGACACATTAGCAAAAAAGAAATGACTTTTATCTCAAAAAGGTTCAAACACTTAAGTATTTTTCAATTAGAATATTTTGTGTTGATCTTAATTGAGAATTAAGTCAAACACTCATAAGGTAAAGTATACTTGAAGTTTATCAAGTGTGTCAATACCCATTGATCAAATGGTTTGACACCATAACGTTTTTACAAGTTGATCTTCAAGTACCAAAACGTTAGTGTTGACACAAACCAGTTTTGTGTCAACACAACAATGCCGAAGTGCCATGGACTCATTTTGAGTCGACACAAACATATTTTGTGTCGACACAAAAGTGATCCTCACTTCTGGTTTCCGAAAGTTTGGATCGACACAAATGAAAATTGTGTCGACACAAAACAATTGAGACCTCATGTAGATTTTTGGTGTCGACCTCAAGACACGTTGTGTCGACCCAAAAGTCCCGAGCCTGCCTGCAGAATTTTGGTGTAGACCCCAGGAGCAAATGTGTTGACGCAAAACAACCGAGACTGTCTGCAGAATTTTGATGTCGACCTTAGAGACCAAATGTGTCGACACAAAAGTACCGAGGCTTCATGCAGAAATTCATGTCGACGCCAAAGGTAAGTTGAGTCGACACAAAGTTGTTCCTCCGGATGCTGAATTTTCAAACGAGTCGGCACCAGATTCAAATGTGTCGACCCCAGAACGTTAGAAGGTAAAGTGTAGAAATTGTGTCGACCCCTCAGAAGATTTATGCCGACCCAACCACTTGAAGAACCCTGTCCTAGACACTTTGTGTCGACACCAAAGCTATTTGTGTTGACCATAAAGACGAAAATTCAAAATAAGACATATCTCAACGGTTGAATTTTTGGCATTTATTGTCCCCACCTACCTCCAATGGTCAAGAACTCACAAGAACTTATACAAAGAGTTACTTCTCAGCTTTTAAGAAGGTTGGAGACTTGCATTTACTGTTCCATTGCTCAAATCAATCTTAGAAATCATCAAGCTCACATTTATTGCTGCAATTCCAGTTCTTGTTCCTCATCTCTCTTTATCCTTTCATTTATTGTAAATTATTTTTGTAAAGAGAGTGAGTGTTCTTCATTTATTACATCTCATTTATTGTAATCAATTGTGAGTGACCCTTTAACCTTTGAGTGAGTGAGTGAAACTCGTCAAAGAAGAGTTCAAGAGAGATTAGAAGAAAACAGAAACTTATTTTCATAGGATCCTTTTGAAGCTGTATAAGGCGTTGAATGTGCCCGTAAACATTCGGATAGCTCAAGAGAAGACTTGAAACATGTAAAGGTTTGGAATACGCCCGTGAAGAATATATAGTGAAAATACTTAAGAAAAATCTTGAAGAGTGGATGTAGGTTAGGATAAAGTCGAACAACTATAAATTCCTGGTGTCTAGTTCTATTTCTCTATCCCTCATCTTTTAATATTTGCATATCTTATTTTATTGCAATATTGAAAGGTTTCTTAAAAAAGTTTTTAATTTGCTATTTAATTTTTTAAGACTCAATTCACCCCTCTCTTGGGTTGCCTAGATCTAACAATACCAAACCCTATTTAATAAATCAAACCTTGCTATAATTGCCCATTAACCATCGAACAAATTAAAGCATAAATATTGTAAATAAATATAATATAAGTGAATTATACCCAATTATATTAAAACAATTAAAACCATGTACACCAAATCATAAATTAAAGTTAAAATTATATATCTTCATAAAAAAGTTTAAATTGACCTACACATCACCACAACCATAATCAAACCTTGTTAAACTAATTTTAAACTATAAAAATAATATACTAACCTTAAAATTAATAATTTAAATCAATTCTATGAAAAAAGTGAATAAAAATATGTATTAAGTTAATTTTTAGATATTTTTTTTAGACAATATAATATAATTATACCTTCATAGACCATAAAATACAACAAAAACACAACAGAACAACCATAGCCCATGGTTTGGGCATATGACCGGCAATCCATTGTCTTCCTTTCACTCAAAGCCATATATTCTAATTATACCCTTCCCACTACATGAAATCTCTATATAACACACACACACTGGACGGCCACCAAACTTAAATTTTTGCCAAGTGTCTGAGGGTGGAAAAGAAGTAGAGAAAAAAAGGAAGAAGAATAAGGAAAAAGAGAGAAGGGTTTGCATCAAAGCTTAAATTCATTGCTTTCAACCTCTTAGAATCAAGCTCAAAGATAAGAAAACTCTTCTAAATCTCTTATCTACAACTCAAATCTTGTCTCTCTTCCTCAATTCTTGAAAATTAAAAATAAAAAAAAAGAAAGAAATAAGTTAAATAAGTTAGAAGTTAGGATTAAGGTTGATTTTGAGTTGTTCTTAATATTTATGCTTTGCATGTATGTAGTTCTTTTTAATTCATGCATTCTTGAAAATTTTAATATTCTAGAGTTTACATATTATAAAATAAAAATAATCAATGTAAAAAACAATTGAAGATCTAAGTCATGCATGAAGCTAAAACAAGTTAGGGGTACTTAGGTTTAGCTTTCTATTTAAAGATCTAAGCCATGCATGAAACTTTCTATTTAGCTATAACAAGTCAGAGGTGCTTAGGTTTAACTTTTTATTTAAATATCTAAGTCATGCATGAAGCTAAAACAAGTTATTTAGCTTTTTATTTTTCACCGTTTGCTGATCACTATTTTGAAAAATCATAATTTATTCTAGAAAAATCTCCTAAGGTTAAATTTTAAGTCCAGAGATACATATTTGAATTATCTTTCATACAAAATTTGTTTGAACTCATTTTCATACATAAAACTCGAGTTTTGAATTTTCTACCAAAACTTACCAAATCTAAACTAGCCCACTTTGCAGAGACAAAAACCCCATTTTCAGAGCCTTAAACCCAAATGATTTTTTCAAAAAAATTGTAGATAGCATTTTATACATCTACCCATAAAAAAATGAGGTTATTCTAATACTATTTGATACCCCACAAGCATTTTATAAGTGACTGAATAGATTCTGTCTCTCAGGGTTCTTTCTGCCCAATATTTTTCTATAAATTAAAATATCTATTTTTGTAATACAAATGAAAAAGTGTTCTTCATAAAAAATATTATAGACAACAAGACCTAGTTACTTTCCAAATATCTTTGAAAAAAAAGTTGATTTGTACCCCAAAATGTATTTTATGCTTTCCATTTTTAAAATAGAACTTGAGATTAACTCTTTATTTTGACAATTTTTTTAGGAGGCGCAAAACTCATTATTTTTTCGAAGTAAGTGAATTAAGTATTCTTCATCAGAATTTTATAAGGCATCAAAATATATAATATATCCAAAATTTAATATTTTAAAAGTTCGTTTGATACCTCAAACGTATTTTACGAAAGACAACAAACCCTCAGGATTTGAAGTTTTAATAGAGAACAAATTTTGGTGCCTACCTTGTAAGTCTTAAATCACATAAAAATCTTAAGAATCTTTGAAAGTGTTCTTCATAAGAGTTATAGATAATATATTAATTTACCACATATTCAAAAGTTAGTCCAATATTTACTACCCCAAACATATTTTATAAAATTTATCCAAAATAAACCTTATTTAGCCTAAGTGTCAAAAGTGAGATTTTAACCATATAATTGTATGGCAAGTGTTTTATGGTTCATGAGCCTAAATATTTTAAGTATCTTTAGTTGGTATGTAATATCCTCTAAAATGATTATTTTACTTTGCTTATACAAATTTCTTGTATGTATAATTTATCTTAAAATTTACCAAGTGTTAATTTATTAATTTATTGGCATTTTCTCATGACTTGGCATAATTCTAACATCACATGCATTAGTATATCCATGCATAGGATGTAATGCATCCGCCATCGTCATCGGATTGGAACACTTGGGAATCACTTAAATTTTAATAGTAAATGAAATGAACCCCAATATGATGTTATTTTTTGGAATTTCTCTCGTGAATCTTGTTCGGTGATTTTGGGGGAGTACCCATGGTGTTAAATGCACATGTGATTTTGGGGGAGTATTCCGGGGGCTATATGTCGTGATTTATATTTTGAGGGGATACTTTACGGTGAATGATGTGTACGATTGGTTAATTTGGAGTTATAATATTTGTGATCACCCACTAGACATTGACTTGAGATTCAATGGTCTGAAGTATTGACTTGTTCATACCCTTGTCCTGTGGATGGTTCGGTTGGATAATTAATTCGACTATAAATTCATGTTGAAATCTGTGAATTTCATTGGCCATTGAAATTCAAATTTCAATAGCTGGATCAATTACAATTGAATTGGCCATTCAATTGCAATTGAAGCCTGGAAACCAACAGCCATGAGTGGCTATTGATTTTCAGGAAAAATCCTCCATAATGAAAGGGCATGTACATTCTTCTCTCAGAGGAAGAGGAAGAGGCAAAGTCTCAGAAGAGGAAGAGGAAGAGACAGAGCCAGGTGCTCTGTAGGGCAGCCTGAAATTCAATAGCCATAAGTGGCAATTGAATTCTCTGTAACTCCTCTCCTTCTTGAAGAGGCTTTATAAGGGTTGTCTCCCTCTGAGAAAGAAAGAGACAGAATACGAAAGAGATACACAAAACTATTGAGAACAGAACGAGATTGAGATACAATCCTCGATTACGGAGTAAGCTGCAAGAGAGAGAAAGACAGACGAAGAGCGTTCGTAGCCGATCCTTGGTGGTGTTCCGAAGATCGTGGAGCTGTTTTATCCTGGGAGAGTGACGCCGGTGGAATCCCTACAACACCCTCGGTGGGCGGCGAATCATTCTTAAGGAAACTGCGATTGCAGGACTCGGTTTGCAAATTCCATTTATGTTATTCCTGTTATTTCAATTTCTGTAATTTTAGATTATTGTAAATTGTTGAAAATTTAATAAAGATGTATTTTCTGAATCTCCGAGCATGTATTTTATTTCGGCGTTGGATATTCTCCTAACAGAATCTGTGCTCAAATCTTTTTTTTGCACATAACATGCTTGTTATGTATTAAAACAAGCTGGCTGATTGTTAGTCACCAGCATGAATGCCGGATTGATCGGTCAATTGAGCTAAACATGCACAAGAAAGAAAAAAGAAGAAGAAGAAGGGAATAACGCTAAGGAATCATGATTGAAAGACAATCATATTTGAAACTGGCTTTCATAGAAACCGGGATCAATGCGGTAAATTTATATGTGTTCTTTATACATATTTTGAAAATGTGCTGATAAATTTATCTGTATTCTTTCTGCGTTCTTTCAATAAAAGATAGATAAATTTATTACAGGTTTTGAAAAGGTACAGATAAATTTATCTGTGTTCTTTATTCGTACTTTTAATAAAAGGCAGATAAATTTATCTGTATCTTTATACATGTTTTGAAAATACACAGATAAATTTATTTGTGTTCATTATACGTGCTTTCAATAAGACAGATAAATTTATCTGTATTCTTTACATGTGCTTTCAATAAAAGACAGATAAATTTATCTGTATTCTTCATATATGTTTTGAAAAGGTACAGATAAATTTATCTGTTCTAGCGTATTTTTGTCCTAAAAGGATCTTACGCGTTAAAACTTTTATGCAGATGGACTTTGTTCGTTAAAAAATGTTATGCTAGATGAAAAATAATAAACGGCCTATAAATTGAACTGTTCACTAATTTTCTGTTATTTTTAAGGGTAATTCATTTTCTTAACTCAGCTAAACAAAAGAAAACTGACCATATTTCATTTTGATTTTTTCTTTTTTTTTTTGCATTACAAATTAAGATCCAAACATAGCAGTTAAAAAATGGATTCTTTGAGACGGCAGCCTATGGCCGGCCGCTTGCCATCTCATGAATGCAATGGATTCTCATTAGAAAATTCAAAAAACAAGAAAGAAACACACAAAGAAAAAACCAAAGAGATCATTAAACAGAGATTTGTAGCTTATTGGCCCTTAGTATAGTAGATGTATACACCACAAATTGAGGCCCCTTATTTTTAATCTTTTTTTGGGTTCTATATTTTGTTACTTTGGGATCATTTGATAAGAAATTCCTATTCAATTCAAACTATTTTCTATATCTTATTACCTTCTCATCATTGGATAAGGATTTCCTATTTTAAATTTATTATTTTATTAAGTTTTGTTCATCATTTCATGTGTCATTTTATTAGTTTATTGGAGCGTGCTACTCATATTTATACTTAATCAAACATTGATAAATGACTTGATAAATAAAATTTGGGATAAATTCATGGTCATCATATCATTATTAATTTGAGTTTAATCAAAAAAATTTATCATTTTACTTTCTTGATTAATCTCGTCGTGACAATTCAAAAAAATAAAAAAAACTCAATAAAAACAAAAACAACCTAAATTTTTTAAAAATTCAGTCAAACAATGTATAGGTTTCAGTATTTCCCAGACCTCAGCCTCTTCGGTATTGGAGATAGAAAATATTGAAATGAAGTATTTTCATGGTGTCTATGTGGTGTAAACATGCATCTTTTTGTTTTTATATATATGTGTATTTTTTCATTTATTTTTATTTTTCTACTTCAGTCTCTTATTGCTTTACTTGTTTGTTTATTAAGGTTCGTCACACACATTGGTATGTAATTTTTAATTTATTGTAATAAAATTATTAAATTAAAAAATAACTATAAGAAATTGCACTTTTAGCGACTAAAATTAACGACCAAAACTCAAATTCGTTGCGGAAGAAAAGACTTTTGGCAACCAAATAAATTTTGGTAGCTGATTCATAAACATTTGGTGACTAAAATAAAATTTAGTCGCCACAAGTTTGGCGCCAACGGAAAGACTGAGAGACCTTTGGCGACCACAATCTTGTCGCAAAATAAGCTCATTGGCAACTAAAATATACATTAGTCGCAAAAGGTATTATAAATATAAAAACTCTTTTGGCGACTAAATAAGATAGTCGTAGAATGTTTTGTGAAGCGACTAAAGTATTTTAGCTGTGAAAGAAATTAAAAAATTCTTGACTTGTACTCTTTTGAAGATGAAATGAGGTCACAAGGAATTTATCAATGTCATTTTGTCTGTTTATAACCAATTTTACTATTCTTTTAGTTAATAGATACAAATTGTTGATATTTTTCGTTGAATCATAATTTAAGTAGTTGGGTAATAATGTGTGAAGTGGGAGAGAGAATCATTGTTGATATTTTTCTTTCCCAAATCGCATAATTTTCAGCCGAACCATTGATTTCTTCCCCAATGCTTTGGTTCATATATATGCTTCGTGTGGCAACTCGGGTTTTGCATGGAAGTTGTTTGATGAAATGGGGGATAGAGATTTAGTTTCTTGGAACTCGTTGATTTGTGGGTATAGTCAGGCGAACAGGTTTGAGGAGGTTTTGTGTCTATTTGATGCAATGCGGGAGGAAAATGTGAAGGCTGATCATGGGGTTCAATACTAGGTTCTTCAATTTGTATTCTCTTTTTTCAATACGGGTTCTTCAATTTGTGCTACTTTTTTCTAAAATTGTTCTTGAAAATATCTGAATTATTGATTGGAAGCTAAAAGCTTAAAACAGAATACATAGAAAAAAATTTACAATTCTAGAATTCTCGAAAATTTTAAATACAACAAAATTAAAACACAGAATAGTGTTGGAGATGCTCTAAGTTGTTTGCCTAATCAAATTTATTTAGGATCCAGGAGCTTTTCAAGATTAATTTCTTTAGTGTTGATATTTAATAAGTCCCGATTGGCTGGGACTTTTTATATAGGGCCCGTTTGAATAATAACTTATTTAATTATTTTTTTAACTTTTATTTTTGGTTTATGGGACTATCTGTTCTTAGGGATTATCTATTCTCACATTTTTTGCATTTTTGTCTTATTTGATTTATTTATTTGTTTTATCTTATCTATTTATTTTTTTAGTCTTTTTTGATAGCATCTAATTATGTTTGTTCAATATACATATAGATACAAATGAAAGTCAATCGATTGAAGGGAAAGCCAAAGGTCAGGTACAGATCTGATGTTCTATTCCTCCAAAGAGACATTATCGGGGAATCAAAGGTCCTACAGCCGAAGATAATAGAAGGGAATGCGATTCCACTAATTCAAACCTAGTTCGCAGATTATTTCTCTAATGCTTTCATGGAAGGTGTGCAACATGGTGAAAAGCTAATATTTATTTATTTATTATCAAAAGTTTGTTATTTTCTTTGCTAGTAATTAGGTGTATAAGTTTGAACCAAACTGGCCCTTTTGGGAGATCTGATCGATAAAATTGCAAGTCTTTACCAAACCTAAATTAAACAATAATTTGGACTCAAGTCCTAAGAGAATGTCTTTCGGCAATAATCTCATAATTCAAAAGGTTCGAAAAGAATAAAGTGAGCAAGTTGATTGATGTGCTAATAAAATAAATGATCAAACAAACATGTCAGCCTATCGTACGTTAAAAGTTAAAATGTAACATTCAAAAACTTTTTATACGATGATTTTATATCATAAATAGAATGCAAGCATGTATGCGAAGAATCCTTCAAGGTTTCATATTTATTGTACCATGTGGGCTCATGCCATTCTATATACATTGTTTTCGAAACGTTACATTACATGGTACACAAACACAAAGATACATACTTATATGCTCATATGTACAGGTTAAATATTTATTCTTTGTATATGTACATATTTATTTTTTGTATGCATATATATTTATTTAAAAATGCTACTTATCATGAAAAATAAACTTGAAAATTTACGTGAATTCAAAATACATTGTTGAGATTCAACTTTCTTTAATGTGGGTTACATTCTAAGTAAATCTAAATTATTCATATAGATTGTCAGGAAAAGCTTATGCAAAGAGGCCCTATACAAAGAGGCAGCATGTATGGCTTAATGGGGCGAACAAGGTTGACACCAAAGTCTTTTCTAGAGCTATTCTAGCCAAGGTATTACTCAGTGCTCCCGTAACAAATTTAGTTGATACTTTTTCAACTCTATAACTATTTCTATAGGTGTGGAGGCCATTTTTATTGTATGTTTTATGAAATCATGGTTTAACCTTTTGAATATGGGAAAATCCTCTTGCCATTAGAAACAAAATGGATCAATGCATTTTCCATGTGCTAGGTATAGGTATAGGTATAAACATATTGTTATTTGTTATGGTTGACTCAATAAGTATAACATATTATTTTTTGGTTTCTACCATAAATTTTGTTGTTAAGATTTGATGTCCTTGTGAGACTAAGATTATTAGCCTGCTATCTTCGTTGCAATCTTGGTTGAGGTTCGTTGCAAACTTTTATTATCACGTTGCAGTAGAGAATTTATCAATCTCTACCACGATGTCGCCAACTTTTAGTGATTTGTAGTTTAACCTAGTTAACTTTTACAAGATTTATTTTATTTTTGTTTGCTGAATTTGGTTAAGTTATTTGATTTATTACTTGTTTGATTGAATTGTTGTTAAGAAATTTCTTAGACTGTAGAGCTTGACTGGTGACATATATAGTAATTATTTCTGACTTAACGTACTTGTGTGCACTTTGGCTGTGGTCGTGCAATATATGTTAATTACGGTTTATTTGTAAGAGTTCCATATTTGACTTTATGTTGTTTGCGACAAAAGGTTGCATAAGTGGAATAAATTCTAGACGATAAAGATAAGGATAATTCTCTTATTATATGGATTTTGTGTTGCAATACCCAATTAATTTGTGTAAATTAAAATTTTCTCAACTGCAGGAGGGCTATTCTACAAGGGAATTGGTATGAATAACATTCATTATCTGAATGATGCCAATTAGCGTTGGCATCTAAACTTGGAAACTTGGAAAATAAACTTGGAAACTCACGTGAATTTAAAATACATTGTCGAGATTCAACTACTTTTAATGTGGGTTACATTTTAAGTAAATCTGAATTATTCATATAGATTGTCGGAAAAAGCCTATGCAAAGAGGCAGCACGTATGGCTTAATTGTTTTCTAGCTTCGCATTTAGTCAATACTAAATTTGGAACCAAAATAAAACCAAACAAAGTTAAAAGCTATAATATTAAAACAAAACAAAAAAGTTGAATGAATAGTAGCAAATAATCACTTAAACACAACATTTCTTGCATTTTTCGCCGCAAAATTATTCATGAAAGTTGCATAGTCAAGTTTAACTTCCATTTCTTTTTTAATGGACAACATTGCTAATTCATTCATTTTTTCTTGTTAGACCGTAAATAAGATTTGATTAACTTTAATTTTGAAAAACTTTCTTTTTCCCAAGGCAATTGTAATATGCATAGTTAACATTATCCCGCATATCATCCATGTATTTAAGAAATAATCATAATCATGGGCCAAGGCTAAAGCTTCAATATTTTTAATATATAGAATACTTTATTTTGGGGGTCTTTGGGTTTGGGTTTATTTAGGTTGGCCCTTTAATTATAATAAAGTATAGTATGGCCCTTTGATTCTAATAAAGTATTTTACGTAATAATTTTATACAAAGCCTAATAAAAGGCAGTAGAAATTTGGGGGTCCTAATTTTTGGGCAAAAGTTTGGGGCCCAAGGCCGCGTTGTGGCCTACACACAAGGGCTGGCCTTGGGTGGTGGTAGTGCCACTGGGCTGGTTGGGGGTATTTTTCATAATTATTTATTTTCCCCCAAGAGAAATGACTGATTTTAGAGAACAAATCTAATAGAAGAAAGCAAGAAAGAAGAAAAGAATAATTGGAATTACTCAATTCTGTATAAAAATAGTGAAGAACGTGTATTGTCTATTTGTGCACATAGAGGGTCGATGATAGGACTTGGCATGATGCCTATTTATCCAACATCGTGGTACAAAGGTTTCAAGAATCCTGGGGCAAGGGATGGGCAAAACAATCAAAAAAGGAATTGAAACTATATGAAATCCATCAAATGTATAAGTATATTGCACCCAAAACAATATTTGCAAATTTCTTGTTGTAAATGCTAAAAGATCTAACTATTCTAACTAATTAACATCTATCTCGGTTTCTGAATGCAGGTGGATTTAGTCACAGAAACTGACAAGGCATGTGAAGATCTGATATTCAATCATCTTAAGCAGCACTTCCCAAGCCATAAGGTTAGCCTTATTTCTTCTACAACTGCATGTGTTTTGATGAAATCTTAGAATTAGTGCTTAGTGTGGTAGTTTTGGGTAGTTTCAAGTGTCTGTTTCATTATTTCAATAAATCGCTGTTCATCTTAGTTCATTGGTGAAGAAACCACAGCTGCTTGTGGTGTTACGGAGCTGACTGATGAACCAACATGGATAGTTGATTCTCTTGATGGGACAACCAACTTTGTGCATCGGTGATTATCAATTTTTGGTGTGAAGTTTGTTCAGATTTGTTCTTTATTATACACTCAGTCCATGATTTTACTGAAATTGCACTACACGATGACTTGTAGGTTTCCCTTTGTGTGTGTGTCCATTGGTCTAACTTTTGAAAAGGTTTCCACGGTTGGTGTTGTTTACAACCCAATTATGGATGAGGTAAGAATTTTTATGCTCTCATTATGTCTTGCTTGATGATTAAAATTTTTATAATCCATTCATTACAGGCATGGACGATGACATGACAGGACTGATATAGAGAGTATGGACATAATATTTCCCCTGCTGACCGATACATTGACTCAGAAGTCTCCTAGGTGTCACTTAGTAGTGTGATCCTACCAATTCAGAAAACCATAATGTTAGCTTTTTCCTGCCAGCTTTATGTTACTGTGAGTGTACTTGCCCATAGGATTGGATTCAATGAATCTTGTTTTTTACCTATTGATTGAGTGAGTAATTGTCGCTCCCTTTTTTGTAACTTCTTCCCATGTTTGGTATAGCCAAACATGCAGCTTCTAAGACTAGAAAGTGAGCTGTATGTTGATTAAATAAACGTCTTTTCATAATTATCTAGTGGTTCATTCAAGTATGAAGTTTGGGTTTGTAAAATGCAGCTTTTTACTGGCATTCTCAGAAAAAGGTGCTTTTCTGAATGGAAACCCCATAAAAGGTAATTAATTTTCATCAATTAGTCTGGCTGTTTTTCTTTGAGTTCTGCACACCATGAACCAAATGAATAATAGTCTGTTTGCTGACTGGGAATTTATGTATATGATCTCTAACAAAATTGCATCCTCTGTTTTGAGATTCTGCAGTGTCTTCTCAGTCTGAACTCATTAAATCCCTCCTTGGTACTGAGGTATGTGTGTGGAAATTGCTTTTGCAATTAGTACAATGTAATCCTCTGTTCAGGCCTCTTCTTTCTGTAGTTACTCTTTGATACTGATAAACAAACACAATAGAAAACAATAATTATTCAAACCAAACCAAACCAAGCTTTTGTTCCAATTAATTGGGACCGACTACATAAATCTTTTTACGACATTCTGCTATGTTAAGGGCCATATAAAAACATATTCGTTGAAAGAATATGCTAGTTGCAAGAGATCTTTAAACAGAGATTTCTAGTTGCAAGAGTCATACCATAGACTTATTAGTTTCAAGGTACTCCCACAACCATTTTATAATATAGGCCAATGCAGAAACTCCTTTGAAATAGAAGCAAATAACAATTACATTTATAAAACTACAAAACAATGTTACTTTTCATGAATAATCAAGCAAATGAACCTTCCTAATTTAACTACATTTCAATTAAAGCAACTATATAATCTAGAATCTAGATGTTATTTTCTGGTTGACTGCAAGTATTATTGACCCCATCAATCTTTCCATTTCTTGTAAGCTTCTTCCAAACTTCTAACAAGAGTGTGGCAAATATTAGCACCCCGAGTATAACGCCATATGCGATCATCCACTCTTTTCCAGGCTTTAAAATGTTGAATCCTAGCCATATGTTGGCGAAACCCAAGAGGATGACCGTGTAACCTATGATGTGGTGGAACCAATTCCAAATATATCTAAGCTTGTGGTCCTTGGCCGGTCGCAGAAT
>JAOTRH010086137.1:0-16855 GCA_034768845.1 Heliamphora exappendiculata | reverse complement strand
GGCCAATCCAATTGTAATTGAATCTGCTATTGAAATCTGGATTTCCATGGCCAATGAAATTCACAGATTCCAACAGTTTGTTCGAGCCTCCAAAGGTTAAACGTCGTTGAAAAAAAATAGTTTCCCAAGTCTCACCAGATAACCCACTTAATACTTATTGCCATGTTACCACAACGGATGCTCACATCCTCGGTACCATTACATTCCCGTCTACTAAGCTCTCGTACGCCCATCTCCTAATCATCACGGCACACGTAAGATGACCGGTTTACCATATACACCCTTTAAGGTCGAGTTTAAAAAAAGGCACGAATCGAGACATAGCACAACTCAGGACGTACATGGACCCAACCTCAATTCAGAGCACCACACTCGCACTCCAAATCAAAAGTTTAGATCAGAATATGAATTTTACAGTAGTTTTTGTATTGTTGTGTGAAAGACCCATCCCACGTTTGATGCTACGTTTCCACAATGAGCACTCACCCCCTTAGTACCATTTATGTTCCGATCCATTATGCTTTTGTACGCCTATCCCCGTAACATTACCCTTCTCGTCAAGTACTACGTGTACTCGACTAAGTGTTGTAATGTGCAGTTTACTATATACACCCTTTAAGGTCGGCTTCAGAAAAGGAACGGTTCAAAACATAGCATGGCTCATGACCTACATGGACCCACCCTCACACCAAGTAAAACATTCAAACCTAAACCCATATCAAACCCAGTTCTTCAATGAAAGTGATATTCATTCAAGGGTTAAGGTTTTGTTCCAAATACGTAATCGTGGCTAATTAATCGTGCTCTTAACGCAGGGTATGTAACAACTCTAAAATATGTTTCACATGCTATAAAAACATAACAAAACACATGCATGGCAAGTTAAAGGTGCATCACAACAAATCACTCACTTAAGCATCACTAAACAGGGTATCCATACGTGTTCAAGTCATCATGCTTCCAACACAAGGTGTTTAGCCACTCTTAAACTTGCATTACATACTATGAAAACATCAACAAATCTCATGCACGGAAAGTAATAAGCATAACACAACTAATCACACACTAAGGCATCACTATTGAATTAAACCAAAAAATTAGCTTCTAAGGTTCTGTCCATAAAATACTTTAAAATACCAAACGTCATTACTTTGCTACGAAATTTAATGGGGATGTAGATATAAATGTTAAGGACATTTTTTATGAAGAAATCTAAGTCGTGCATTTCTTCTAAATAGAGGTAAAAAAATTAAACAGAAAATATTCAAAAACGACATTGTTTGGTAAAAATGAGTTCTAGGAAACATTATCCAGTCAAATCACTTCAAATAAATTTTAAATGAAAGATAACTCAAAAATCTAGCTCTGGACATAAAGTTTGACATGAGGGGATTTTTTTAGAATTTTATAAAATTCGGAAAAGGTGACTGTTTTTCTACTACTTTGCTGTAAAAGCGTAAAAACTTTGTTTGGGAGACTTAGACATCATTTCAGGTTTTACCAAAAATCACACATGCTAAAAATAACATCATGAAGCTACAGTAAAAATAGGTTTAAAAAAAGACACTATTTGGTTCACCAAAAGATTTGGGTAAGGTTGAAAAAAGAGTTTTTTTTTGGTTTTTCGTCGGTAAACTTGTTCGTATTCTTGTTTAACTTATATTACAGGTTTATACATGTTATTTAAACTCAAAAACCAGTATACTCTAGAGGTATTATTATCCACATATCATGTTTGTTTAACTCATAGAAGAAAAAAAAACCAACAAACCACAAGGGGTAATTTTAACAAAAATAACTAAGCTATCTCTTATTTGAGTTAGCATCTTAGATCATATAATTTGTTGTAGAGAGGGGGATAGAAGATGAGGTTAAGAAGAGTTTTAGAATCTTACCTCGAAAGTCTTGAGCAATGAAGGTTTAGACTTAGCTTTTGCTTCCCACTTTTTTCCTCCTTATCTCTTTCCTTTTTTCTCTCTTCCTTTTTCTTCTTTTTTCTTCTTCCTCCTTGGGACTCTCTCTTTCTCTAGGCCTCTCAAGATGGCCGAATAAGTGAGGAGAAGGGTGAGGCTGGCCTTGCTTTTATAGGCATATGGGGAAGGACTTGGAGTGTGAGTCATGAAGTATTAGGGACCTATTTTGTAATTTTAAGCTTAGTAGACTAATGAGGTGTCAAGAGATGAATGATGGAGTTTTGAAAAAGATTTAGCTAGATAATACTCTTGCAACTAAAAATATAGATTAAAGAAGCAGTAATATTTAAAATATTTACAAAGATATTTTGGCACAATACATGATAGGTGATCAACAACATTAACTTAATTTTCAAAAATCAAAATTTTGGCTAAAAAAATAATAGATGGAATTTAAAAATATATATTCTATAGAAAGGCTAACTTTTATACACAAAAGTCTCAAAGAAACTACAACTTGGTGTTTGGTTTAATAAAAACCTCAAAAAGCTTTCAAGTACATCTTTTCCTTAAATTAGGGGATTCATGTACTTTTGGGTGGGATTTCCTAGGTGGTTGTTGGAAGAAAGAGTGTATATATCCTAATATATCACTATTTTGGCTCAACAAGGAATATATAGGGATAAAATATACATATTTATACACAAAGCAATGTACAAATCTATTAATACCTAATATAGTCCAAGGGTAGCAAATACACTTTTTGATGGGCTCAATGCAAATCTTAGATTTAAAATTACGTTTAATTAATTAATGAGATTTTGTGGGGCCCACCATGTGGTTAAAAAGAATCTCTACTATTTTTTATCTCTACATATATATATTTAAAATGAGAATAATATTTTTAAGCCAAAAAAATTAATATTTTTGGGCTCTTCATTAAAAGTTTGTTGAACTTGATCCATGAATTTTCTTAAAATTTCATTGGCTTAGTTAACAGAATTGGGTTATTATTTTAGTTGATTCTTTAATCTTACTTGCGATTTTCTTTGTGTTCTGGGTATTATGTGCATTTGGATTTGTTGAAGAACTGGATCTCATTAAAGTACTTTGGACTTACATTAAGTTTAGGCCTAATTTAAATATTTGTCTTGATTATACTTAGGCCACGCTTTTAAGACTTGGGCTTTTGCTTGTCTTGAGCTTTTTGTTAGACTTGAACTTAGATTAGTTTTTGAGCCTAAATATTTTGGGCCTTGATTGTTATTTGTGTCTTATTTAAATTTGAGTCTTGGCTTTTACTTAGGCCTTATTTAACTTTGAATTTTGATTATATTTGGGCCTTATCTAAATCTTGGACTTGTAAAGAGAATTAGAGTTGGGGCTTTTATATTGGGTTTTCAATTAATTTTGGATTTTTAATGGACTTTGGACTTTTTATTAATTTTGGGCCTCATTTGGTTTTGGATCTTTAATGGACTTTAGATTTTTTATTAATCTTAAGCCTTAATTGGTTTTGAACCTTATAGAAACACTTGGGCTTTTATTTGATTGTAGGCCATTTGGCAAGTAGGCATTTTCTTGAATTTGACCCATTCTTTATTTAAATATTTATTTAGCTTGGCTTTTTCTTATTTGGGCCTTTATTTGTTTTTGGGCCTTAATCTGTTAAGTTCTCATCATAAAATTATTTATTTTATGTACCATGTATTCTAGGGTTTTATGAGTCATAAGAGAAATTATTACTTCTATTAATATTGTATCGTAGCATTCGAAAATACGATGTATTACATAAATATTTTATTTCATTACGGGTTTGGGTTTCAATGTTGCTAATGAAGGAAAAGAAAATTTCATTTCCTTCCAAGTGACTTAAGATTCAAGAGGAATCTATTTTATAGATTGACATCAACATATTTAGGAAAGTAGTTCCTAAAATAACTTCTTGTTGCAGATTTTGATCAAGAAAAAAGGCAAAGGGAATACAAATGTCTTTATTTCAGATAAAGGCCTTTGATAGTTTATACTATATTTTTATACAAGTACCATTAGTAGCAGTCAACGACTGTGTTATTTTTATTAAAAAAAACGTATTGAATTGGTACAATACCTTTTTGAACACAAATTTATGTCAACACCACTATCAACTAGAGCAATGGCATTATGGATTACATATTCATTATTAATAACAAGATTAATTTGCATATATCATTTCTAATGGGTAACCTATTAAAGAAGATTAAGAAAATGATCTAGAGATTGAGATTTTTCTTTAGGAGGTTGAAAGTCTATATACTTATTTTTATCCTTGTTTGTTTCTTCAAGACGAGCTAGACGTGCTTGAATTGTAACAAGGTTCATATCATGGGTTTGATAATATAATTCTATCTGTTTTATTTTAGATTTTAGATATTTGGTTTCCTTACTTAGAACATGGACGGTAACTAATTTATCAGTAGTTGCTTCCATGCAATTAAGGATAGTTTGGAGATTATAACTCTGAATAAGAGGTGTCACTACAACTGGTGTTCAAGAAGATGCCTCTTCAATACAATTTTCTATAAGCTTTCTTTTGGCATCTGGATTGATATATGATCAATGATGGAGATCATATCCTATTGATTATTGGTAAAGACATTAAGTACTAAACCATTCACTTCACAAATAGTTTTCCAGTAATTCTGAACCATAGAACATGTGTTACCAATACATTTTCCCTTACATGAAATATGGGTTTTATGTGATGAAGAAGACAGTTCAGACTCATATTCAGTAACATCCTCTGCTTCTGGTGCTGATTTAGATTCATAATCACTATTAAGTAAAAGTTGACTTAATTGTAATTTTAAGCATTTATCTTAAAGTTCATTCAACTTCTTTTTAGTTGTAGATCTATTTGCAAAGTGGCCGATTTTAACACATTGATAACATCATGAATTTTAACGGGTTTTTTGCTGTTCAAAAGATGGTTTTTTTTTTATATTTTCGAAGAAAGGAAGAATCTTTCATAAAAGTATTTTTATGTCTACGCTTATGTTTATATGTCTTATGTTTAAATTCTTTATAAGAAGAATGGCCATACTTTCTTCTTTTGGTTGGATAATTAATTAGCATATCATAGGCGAATTATTGACAAAATTCTGCTATTTCTTGTTTGTCAGTTAGACTTTTTTTTCATCTGATATTGTAATTTCATATCATTATAAATGCCTAAACCTAGTTGGTTACAAACACTTCGGAGTTGGTCATACCATCGTACTGATCTTTCAACTTTTGGTTGACCTTCTCTGCAAAAAGAGGAGGTAGACCTTCAATGAATTTAGCTTTTCAATACTCAACATTAACTATGAGGACTCAATTTTTAGGTACGTAATTTGCGACGATAAAATAATTAATCGAATTAGAGTTGTCACATAATTAAAATCTTAACGAGCTAACCTAGAACGATTTTAATGAGCTAACCTAGAACCGAAACCCTAGGACACGAAAGTAACCTCCCAACCCGAAGAATTATTTGAAAAATAACAATAATAATAATAATAATAATAATAAATAAATAAAGAAAAATATGATGACAACAAATAAATAATGATAATAAAAGTAATAACAATAAAATTAGTAATAATAAGTAAACAAGTAACTAAGTAAAGAAATAATAATAAGGGTGATCATAATATTAAATTTAATAGTAAGTTAATAATGGTAATCATAACATTAAACTACAATCTCTAAATTAATAAAGCCCAATTAAACTATACCACTAAAACAAATCTACCAACCCATATTACCCAACACATAAATCAAATACACAATATAATATAATATAATATAAGGAATTATGAATAGGCCAACTTAAATCCCAATACAACAAATCCTAATATTAAGTCAAAATTACACATAATTGTAAAAAGACTAAATTTAACCAAAAATTCATTACATAATTAATTAAATAATGATAAATTAATGTTAAATTATAGAATTAATATTTTAATCTTAAGATTATTAATTTAATTCAATATTAGTGAAAAGGTGACCAAAAATATACATCAAGTCATAAAATTATATAAAAGATTTAATTTAGCTCAATCACCATAATTAAAGAAAATGCTATAATTAAATTGAACTATAGAAACAAAGTACTAAACATGAAATTATTATATAAACTCAATTCCATAAAATTTGTGATTAGAAATATACATTAAATTAATTTTTGGACGTTTTTCTTGAACAATGTAGTATAAATATACCATTAAACCCTTAATAAAATAATTTGAATCATCAAATTTCAGATTTGGAGCCAAATTTTCACCCCTAGCCAATGTAGTATAAATATACCATTATATTTTATTCATGGTGTCATAAGTTGTCATTGTGCATGCAATTGGAGTGGCATAGGTCTTTATGATGTTTTTTTCATTATAATTTTTCTCTACAAAATTAGCCATTTTTCTTCTTAATTTACAAAAAAATCTGAAGTTAAGAGTGATATAAAGAGATATAGATAGAGAGAGAATGAGAGAAGAAGAAGGAAATAGAGATTTTGTTCTTTTTCTAAGTGTTGTAGTGTATTCAAAGGAGGTTCTTTTTCAGCAAACTCTTTTTCTTCCATCTCTCAAGTCCTATATTCAAGGTAGAAATAATATTTATATTAGGGACATGAGAGATCAACCCACTGCCTCCCTCAAAGAGAAGAATGTCCAGCCAGCCATTTTGAGGAGAGCAACCCATGATGGGAGGTTCTATGCAGAGGTAGTCCAAGGAAGTGCCTCAGGAGATGTGGCACAAGGCCCTGCCATCATAACCAAGTTCAGTGTGGAAGAGTCTGAAGGAGAGTGGCTAAAAAGATGTGTGGTGGGTATTGCCAAAGACTGGCGTCTGGTTCATTGGATTGAAGACGCAATGAGGATGGAAGAGGTTTTAGACATAACAATCAAACCTCTAGGTGGTTCAAAGGTACTTGCCCAATTCCTTTCAGTTGAGGATAAGGCATACTATCGCAAAGAAGCTAAAGCATGGCTGGAAACCTGGTTCAAAGTCGCATATGAATGGAGTTATAGGGAGTTTAGCAGCTAGAGAAATGTGTAGTTAGCCATAGAGGGTGTCCCTCTTAATGTCTGGAACTCAACAACATTTGCAAAGGTGGGAAAAAGTTTTGGCATAGTGTTGCCAGTAGACCCAAATACAGGATCCAAACAGGACCTCACACAAGAAAGGGTGTTTATTGCGACTAAAAGATTGAAGCTTATCAACCAGGTCAGTAGTATTATGGTAGGAAGGTTCACCTACAGAATCAGGATTGCTGAGATGTTTGGACAAAAGGTAGTTATGGGAAAAACCAGTGCGGGGAGGCTAGCAACGAATCTCAGGAGAGGTCTGTTCACCCATCTTTGATCGACGGCGAGGAGGAGCTGACAAAAAGTTGGCCGGAGGTAGATGCCTAGTGGTTGTGACTTACTTTCCTATGTGGCAGAGACTGAGCAGACATAGGGAAATGCAGGTCAGAAGCACAAGGAGTATAGTGCTCCAGCTGGAAGCTATAGCAGAGATAAAGAAAGCTTGGGGAGTAGAAAAAAAGGTATACATCATTGTAAAGGTGTAGCCTCATCAAGTAAGGCACATATAGATGAGTTGTAGGAATGTCAGCGAGTGTCCATCCCTAGGTCAATCACCTTTGCGGCCAACAGATGGGACAAGGTCAGAAAGGAAAATCTGCCCAGGCCCCACCTGTTATGCAGTACGCACAGGTGGTTGCAGGAGGTAAAGCCAGCTCCTTGGATGAAAGCCAACACGTGGATTGCGAAGAGGATACAGACGAAGAAACACTTCATCAGATATTAGTAAAGACAGTCCTGAGCTACAAGAAGAGGGAAAGGAAGCCTAAATTAACAAACATAGGTAAACGCAAGTTTCTGACAAGGATTGGGTCAATGAAGAGAGGCAGAATGAGACTAATAGCCTATCAGAAATATGTAGAGCCAGATATGTCAATCCCAAAAGGAACACATGCTTCCATCTCTTCTTCTTGTATCAGGAATATAAACAAATTGATTCTGGAGGAGGCTGAACTTACGGTGGATGTTGGAAAACTCTTGGAGGTAGACTTTAAAAAAGGAAAAAATGTCAGCAAAGACTGGATGGTTAATGTGAAAGAAGATGAACGAAAGGGTCTGAAACATGGGGTCACAGGAGGTAAGGAGCTACCAGCAGCAAAACGTAGCTGGGTACCCCACACAGAATATCTAATAAGTTTTATGAATTGCAAATTCTTAACATGGAATACCAGGGGGTTGGGATCAAGTGTTAAAATGAGGGTAGTTCGACAGGTAGTTAGGTCTCAATCAACTCAGCTACTGTTCCTACAAGAAACTAAGGTGAAGGACATATCTTCTAGAGAGGTCAAAAGTATATGGGGTGGTGGGGACAAAATTAAGTGGGTGGCTTCTGATGTTGAGGGAGCCTCGGTTGGGCTGTTATGTGTTTGGGAGGAAGACCTCTTCAACGTCCAGCAAATAATAGTTGGGAGGTACTATATCATCTTGATTGGGGTGTGGGGGGAGGATTCCCAATGTGCATTGGGGAACATCTATGCCCCAAATAGTGAAAGCGAAAGACAGTCCCTCTAGAAGGAACTCTTAGAGCTAAAGCTGCAATTTCCAAGGCCTTGGTGCGTAGGGGGATTTTAATGAGGTTCTAAGTGGAGAAGAGAGGAAATGGTGTGCAAGCAATCATACAGGGATGGAGAATTTCAGGAATTTCATTGTTGAAATGGACCTTGTTGACATTCCTATGCAGGGCAGAAGGTTCACCTGGTCAAACCTACAAATGATACCAAAGCTAAGTAGGTTGGATAGGTTTGTTGTTTCAGATGAATGGGCAAATAGCCAAGGCTGGCAACAATCATCACTCCCCAAGGAACTATCTGATCATAATCCTGTGACCCTGGTATCAGGAGTGAAGGATTTGGGTCCCAAGCCTTTCAGGTTTTACAATGTTTGGTTGACTCAACCAACATTTAAAAGCACTATAAGGGAGTTGTAGGCAGAGAAGAAATGGCAAGGGTGGGGAGGTTTTGTACTCCTAAAAAAACTGCAGCAAGTTAAAAGGGGGCTCAAGGTGTGGAGACTAACAAGACTAGGTGATACCTGGAAGAGAATTGCCAACATCTCCTCTGAAATAGATAGGTTAGAGAAGGAGGTCGAAACTAGGGATCTTGTGAAAGAATAGATGCTTAAATTGAGTGCCATGAGAAGAAAACTTTAGGAGGAACACCTGTGGGAGGAAAATGAATGGCGGAAAAAATCAAGGAATAATTGGGCCAAACTGGGTGGTCTCAATACTGCATACTTGCATGCAGTGGCTAAAGGAAGAGAGAGAAGAAACTATCTAGGTCAGCTTAAGTGAAATGGGAGAATTTTTGTGCAACCCCAATAAGTGAAAGCTGTAGTGGCTAAGCATTTTCAAGCAGTATACAAAGAAACTTGCAGGGTAAGGCCAAACATCAGTGGAGATTTTTCGAGGAAGCTATCCCAGTGCCAAAGGGATAACTTATCTCGGATGTTCTCCAAATAGGAAGTTAGTGCGGCAGTTGCAGCATGCAATGGGAATAAGGCACCTGGGCAAGATGGCTTTAACCTCACCTTCTTTCAACAATTCTGGGCTATGATGGAACCTCTGGTTATGAGGTTTATGACTGATTTTTATGCAAATGGAAGGTTGGTGAAGGGGATCAATGAGTCATTCATAGCCTTGATTCCTAAGATTTATTGTCCTCAGAGCCTCAATGACTTTAGACTTATAAGCCTGATAGGTTCTGTTTACAAAATACCAACAAAGGTGTTAGCTAACAGAGTGAAACAAGTCATCCAGGTGGTGGCGGGGGAGGCGCAAACAACCTTTATCAAAGGTCGCCAAATCTTGGATGGGGCGTTGATTGCCAATGAAATTATTGATATGTGGAAGAGGAAGAAACAAAAGGATCTTATCCTGAAACTTGATTTCCAAATGGCCTATGACTCGGTGTATTGGGAATACATTTTGTCAATGATGTCCAGCTTTGGCTTTGGAAATAAATGGGTAAGCTGGTTGAAGGAATGCATCTCCACACCTTCCCTGTCTATGCTTGTGAACGGGGCTGTAACGAATTATTTTTGAATGAAGAGAGGCCTTCGGCAAGGGGATCCACTATCCCCCTTCCTCTTCAATTTGACAGCTAAGGGGCTTAATATCTTGGTATCTAGAGCAATTGAGTGTAAATTGATCAAGGGGCTAAGGTAGGTTTCAAGGGTTTTCTTATCTGTCATCTGCAATTTGTAGATGACACAATATTTTTTTGTAACAATAATGTCTAGGAGATAAAGATTATTAAGAGGGTCTTGAGGGTGTTCGAATTAATCTCTGGTCTTAAAGTGAATTATCAAAAGAGTGTCCTATGCGGGATAGGAACCTCAGAGGATGAAGTCAAAGCCATGGCTTAGGTGTTGAACTGTAATTCAGGGGATCTGCCCATGCAATATTTGGGCTTACCTTTAGGTTTTGGGATGACAAGATACAAATCTTGAAAACCTGTTATCAATAAGGTTAAGTGCAGACTGGATGGCTGGAACAAAAAACATCTCTCTATAGCTGGGAGGATTGTTTTAATCAAAACTTCTCTAGCCAACATTTCATCCTACTTTTTATCCTTATGCAGAATGTCTGCTCAGGTAAATGAAAGTTTGGACTAATTGCAAAAGAAATTCCTTTGGGATGAGGAGGAAGAGAGGCGTAAACTTTATTTACTCTCGTGGAAGATGGCTACAACAAGTCTAGGGAATGGTGGTTTGGGCATTCAAGACTTAAAGGCCCAAAACCAAGCCTTACTAGCAAAGAGGTGGTTGAGATATACGCAGGACAAAAAAGGTCTTTGGAGACAGTACATTCATGAGCTGTATGGCCAGGGTAAAAGGAATTGGCTTCCATGAGCAAAGGACAAGAAGAGGGTAGGAAGGATTTGGAGAGATATACTAGGGGTTGGCCAAGCAAACTCAAAGGTGGGAGACATTCTAAGGCAGATGTTGTGCTTGAAGGTAGGAAATGGGGAAGAGATAAACTTCTGGTATGATGAATGGTTGAGCTAGCAATCTCTAGCTAAAACACACCCTAGACTCTACTTAATTGCAAAGGATCCCCAGATTTCTGTGGCTGAGTTTTATAAAAAGCACCTATCACTTGAGGATGAGAGGTGCTTCCGAAGGCCTCTCCACATTTGGGAGAATACATGCTAGGATGCATTAGTGGAGAAACTGAGGCAGAACCCAATAGACACAGGGAAGCAAGACTGTTATGTGTGGCAAGATGGAAATAATCTAATCTTCTCAGTCCAGTCTCTACGCAAGTTGATGGCTAAAGACAATAGGTGCTTTAACCAAATGGTAATGACGATCTGGAGACAAACATCACCTCCGAAGTGCTTATTACTAAGCCGGATGGCCATTCAGAACAAAATTGCCACAAAAGATACCCTAACTCAACGGAAAATATTGAAGCCATGTCCTAGCCTAAGGTGTGTTTTCTGCAATCATGAAGAGTAATCTATTAATCACATCTTTGTGAACTGCATTACAGCTTGGAAGGTTTGGTCTTCAATCATACTCTGGTGGGATAAGAGGTGGGTTTCACCAAGCACTTTGTGGGATCTTTTCATCTTTTGGGTGAGGGAAAATGAGAAATTACTGAAGAAGCGACTGCGGAATACCTCTTTCGTTGCTGTCATTTGGTCCATTTGGCTCGCTCGGAATAGGTTAGTTTTTGATAATGAGAGAATGAAATGGAAGGAGATTGTGTATTTAGAAAAAGTGCGAATGGGGCTTTGGTTGAAAGATACACTGGGTGATAGGCTTTGCAAGGTGGAAGATGTGGTCTTCAACCTATTAGCGATTACACATTGAGATGGCATCTCCTACCGGTTGATTCAAGGCTTGGGATGTTTGTTTTTTGATTTGGCCTTTTTTCTTCTTCCTTTTTCCTGGTTTGGTCCCTCTCCAAATTTTTTTGGGGTGGTATTTGAGGTAAACTGCCCTTGAGTGGTTCAGTTTCCCTAAAATTCTACTTTTTCTCTTTTGTTTGAATTGCTTTCTTGTATTCTTTCTCGAGCTTGAATTCAAACTATCTTCGTTTTGTCGTTAAAAAAAAAAGAAATAACATTTATATACTTGTATTTTTCTTATTTTTTTGTTTCCTTAGCTCAAAAACTCAAGGATTTAATATCCTTACTCAAATTTCATGAGATGAAGAATTGAGACCTAAAAATTATTTCTATTTTCTCTCGTCATCCTTTCTTCTTCTTTTTTTTTTGATCCTCAAAAATAGTGTATAACTCTTATATAAATCATATATAAGAGGGATATGACCATGAATAGATGGATCATGGGTTAAACAGCCAAAATCTTGTTTATGCATTAATTTATCCTAAGGCAATTTTGTAAAAAATATGAGATTTTTTAATTTTTTCTAAGTCTAGACTTGAGCTAAGGCTCTGAAATTGTTAATTTAATCTCACGTTGATATTCTATACATGTATGAACTTTTTTGAACTCCAATTCATTTATTGCACATTTTTAAAATTTTAGTACAAAAATAATTAAAAATACTATCTGGAAAGGCAACTTTGGAGCAACATCATTTTTTGTAGAAGCAAGTTTTTTTGCATCAAACCAGTAAGGATAGTTAGATATTTTTATTATCTTTCAAATACTATTGGAATCACTCGAAAAAATTAATTGTAGAGAGAGTTGTGTTGATTTTCCCAAAAGATATTAGATCTGTACACTATTTGGTTGAACTAATAAATTTGATAGACTTATCATTTCAAACTGAAAATTTATTTATTTTTTAAAGAAATGATTAAATAATATAAAATTCTCAATTAATGAAAACTAAAGATATTTATCAATTTATGAAAGATTAAAATAATTCAAAAAATTAGAAACTTAAAATTGAGAAATTTATCAGTTTTAAAAACTTTTAAATTTCGGTATTTCAAAATGGAAGAGTTTCATAGATGGATATTGTTTCTAAATTTTGTAATAAAAAAAATTAGTTCACTAAAAAAAGAAATTTATTAGTTTTAATATTTTCCTATTTTATTTTACGGTAAATACTACCAAATAGTTAGCGCTTTATTGGTAAGTACCACAAAGTAGTTTTTTTTTTTCTCACACAAAAAATATTATTTGCTAATCAACAATTCCAATTGTATTCCACCAATATATCACAACAATGTTTTGAAAATTTGACGGTTAAGCAAAGTAAAAATAAAAATTAGTGGATGGATCACCAGTTCAATCAAAATCGAACCGTGACATCATAATTATATCATTAATAATTTTAACATAAAAATATTAAATAAAAAGGCACCTAACTCACATTCCAAATAACAAAATAAATACATATTATAATCTAAGTATGACTCTGATTAAAAAAATAAAATTTCCAACAAAAATAATTAAAATTTAGAGCATTCTTAATCTTTAAGTTAAAATAAAATAAAATATTACCATATTAGGCTATTAGCATTTGGGATTGATTTAGCCATTTAGGCATTTAGCATAAGGGCTCAAGGCAATTTACCTAATTGGGTTACAGAAATAGGAATGCAAATAGCCAATTAGAGCTTTTATGGGTGAAATTAAGAATTTTCAAATCTAGACAGTTCTAATAACTTAGCACCGGTTCGATCATATTACAAGTTTAATTGTGGGTTTGAACAGTTTTTGTAAAAAATAACAATTTTGGTATGTTGGCCAGTTTAATTGACAAATTCAGACCGTGAGCCGGATCGAATTTGAAAATATTATGTGCCTGTTTGGGATATCTAAAAAGTTTTGTTTTTAAAAAATTTAATTTTTTTTGAAAAATAGAAATAAAAAATTATATTGTTTGAGATAATTTTTTGTAGTAGTTTTATTATATTTTATTAAAATTTTTTAAATGCATTTATTTTTAACTTTTAAGTTGTAATATTTAAAATATTGGCACGATTTTTTTTGTTTTTATGAATAGGGTTGACTTTTTTAAGTAAGGGTATTATAGTAATTTTGTTTGAAAAAAGTTAGAGTGTTTGAATATGTATTTGGCTTTTTTCCTTGAATTAAGAGATGAAAAAAAAAAGTTAACTTTAAAAAAAAATCAAACAATGCAGTTTAAAAGCTCATTTTTTTACAAAAAAAATAACTTAAAAGCTATGCCAAACATACCTGTATCAAAATACAGACCACCACGTACATAACGAGAGGGAAAAAAACATGATACAAGATTTTTTATGCCTTCATATTTTTCATCTGAATTTACAAGTAAAAGTGATCGTAGAAATTTGAAAACAAAGAATGTGATCCGGCTGTTAAAGAGGGCCAGGGTTCGCACAGAGAGCTACTTATAGTAGAAAGTGTCATGACTTTTTAAATTTTATTTTATTTAAAATATTAAAATTTAATTTAAATTATTTATTATGTTAAAATTGTTGAGTAAGTAATTCACAATCAGACATCAATATCTATTTGTTAGAGTTTTTTGACCTTTATTGATTACAAAATTTTTGTTATGTGATTGTATATTTTTATTTTAACCATTTATAGTCTTTTTTGAATAGCGATATACTAGTTAAATTATAATCACTAATTACAATTTACAATGAAAGATATATTTAATATGGGTTGATAACTCAATCTTTATCTTATCATCTAAGAAATTTACATTTTGTGATTGAATAAACTTTGACAACTTTCAAAATATCCTGAATATAAAGCCATTTTTCTATCTGTAATTAGCATTATTAATAATATTTTATTACGTTAAATATTTTTAAATTTTGTAAGAATTAAAATAATAAAAATAAGAAGAAAAAAAAAAGAGAAACACTTATTAATTGTTCGTTTAATCATTATACAATCTAGTAAAAACTAAAAAATAAATATATTTGAATTATAATTTACGTTTTAAATTTTTTAAAACAGAATCCAACAACGGCAAAGTATATATCCCGAACCCGAAATGATTTATAGATTTTCGTTCTTGGAAATTCTTGAAAAAACATGCTATTGATTGGAAGCTTCTTTGATACAGAGAACTTGAAAATGTACGTATACGTACAACTCATTCAGCTAAGCGATGGGGAATATATATATATAGAAGATCACTTGAACTATATAGTATATCTTGTTAAAACTCTAATCCCCAAGAACCCATTCAACAATTTTATATCTGTCTAAAATCCTAAACCCCATAAATCTCTTCGATCTTTTGCTTTCTCTTTTTAAGTTTTCTCTAGGGTTTTCAGGAAGTAATCGGTGTTATATCATTTGGATTCTTGATTTTCATTCCGTGTGATTGATTGGAATACCAAGATGATTATCCCAACGAAACGACGAAGACTTTTAAAACTCTATGAGATTTCGACTAATAAGAACCCTGCTGAGCCCGCTCAAGAAGGCTAATATATGATTTTGAATATGTATATGTGTATGTATACATCTATAGATAATATATGCATGTGTGTGTATACATGCTTCGTATGTATTATTAGATAAAGTTTTAAGAAAAATCAACTTTGTGGGTAGGATTGAAATTTGTATTGGGTTGGAGGCAAAACTTTCTGGGTTGTGTTTGGCATACAAGAAAATTAAGCTCCCTCAGTCGTTTTTTCGGGTGTGCGCACACGAAGAAATCAGGACACTATCTAATTCTTGAGTATTTCTCAAAAGTAAGATCAAATTACCCCTTATGATATTTCAAATTGAAACCAACAACATGATTAGATTAATATTGTAATTAATTGGCATATTAGGAGAAAAAAGGTTTTCATGCAAGTAAATATTGAATTTGTATATTTTCATTTAGGTCATGGAACATTTGCGACTTTCCAAGTGTCTTGAAACATAAAGCCACTTTTTTTTAACTATTGGCTTTGTTTGGGATGTTTTAAAAGCATAGCTTTTAACACGTTTAGTTTTGTTTTAAAAAGATAAAATAAAAAAAGTTAAATTATTTGGGGAGATTTTTTATAGTAATTTTTTTGTGTTTTTGCTTTAATTAAAATGTATACTATTTTCTTACTTTTTAATTTTTTTTATTAACTTATTTCTTAATTTTAAATTGTATTATTTAAAATATTAGTACGGCATTTATTTTTATGCAGAGAGTTAATTTTTTAAATTAAAAGTATTATAGTAATTTTAATTGAAAAAAAGTTACCGTGTTTGGAATTCGTATAGGCTTTTTTCTTTAAAAAAAATTAAGAAAAAAGTTAATTAGCTTCTTAAGTAGGTAAACCAAATGGGTTTTTTTTTTACAAAAAAAAAAAGCTTTTAAGTGAAACCAAACAGGCCTATGATTAAGATTATAAAGAATAGGTTTTTACGTTAATTATTTTTAAATTTTGTAATAACTAAAATTTTAAAAAGAAAAAAAATAAAATAAGAGTGCATATCATGTACGTATAGGTACGTACGGCTCATTCAGCTATGCATTAGGGCTTACTAGAAAGATAAAAGATAACCGTAAAAAACTAACATTTTCATCAATACTTTCACTGTCCAAAAACGCAGCAATCTTCCCTCTGGGTTTTGATGTGTATACGCGTTTACATGATATATCTATATATACACGTGTATTCGCGTTTACATACGTATATATACCCCATAAACCCCATTCCACAACCTCTTCGATTTCTTGCTTTCTCTTTTAAGTTTTCTCTAGGGTTTTCTAGAAGTCGATCGGTGTTATATTATTCGGATTCTTGATTGTTTTGATTACTAAAATGGTTGTTCCAATGAAAAGACGGCGTCGACTTGTGAACCTTTCCGAGGTTTCTACTAACAACACATCCGAGATTTCGACTAATAAGACCTCCGATGAGTTTGCTCAAAAAAGGTAATGCTTATATATGAGTATATATATCTGTGTATATG